>JASDQU011175910.1:11332-24974 GCA_032191745.1 Picea mariana
ATATATTTTTAGAAAATAAAATAGTGAATAAATTAGTTTAATAATTTTTTTATTGTATTTAAAGTAGAAAACAATTTATTAGATGTTGGGGGTGGGGAGAGTAATAGAAAAAACATAATAATGTATTATATTCTCTATTATTTTTCTCATCCCCATCCTCACCCTTGCCCTTATATAACATGGTTATATGAGGGTGTGGGTATGGGGATAATAGAGAAAACATAATGCCTACCTAAGTGTTCAAGCGGATATAAAATTAACATAGTGATAAATGATTTAGAGAAATTACTTGCATTGATTTAATGCAAAGAAATATGCATTGGTTTAAGTGATGATAAAGCAAAAAACGAATTAGCATAATCAAATAGTTGTATTCATTTTAACAATGATATAACATAAGACAATATGGTGCATTGATTTAAGTGATAATACTATGAAAAATGATCAAGTGCATTAATTAACTGAAGAAATGATAGGAAGAAAATAAATCTTCTATATTGATTTCAACTATGGGATACAACAAATCATCAAGTGAAATGAATTCAACAATAATGTATTGAAAACAAATTTCAAAATAGATATTATAAGTTGAAGTTATGTACTTTGTTTTGTTATATGTGATATATCTATTAATATGTGTACATTACACTAAAAGGAAAAGACGTTTTAGCAGAGGTTTCTAGTGTTACAAACGTGACAAAAATTGTTAAAAAAACCTCTGCTACAACATCTGTTTTCAATAGAAGATATTTTTACGGATACTATAAAAGAAGTTGATTATAACTAAAAACGTATAGGCGGCCGAAGGTGTTAGAAGATGTTTACAAATCATTTTGTTTGTATAAGGAACAAGCATCAGTGCGTACATACACCTACAACACTGATGTTGTACACTTAGCATCAAGCACTGACGCAACAAAATATGAAAGCACCAGGGAAGTAAAATATTTAAGCATCGAGGCATTTGTCTTATAATAACCAGGGCTTTAACATTAAATCACACCAAGAGAGTTAAAAATAATTACGCACCACAGATTTCTGCATAGAACACACCGACGCGTTATTAATAACAAGGCACCGATGCTGTATAAAATAATATGCATCAGTGTGTTACAAGGAAAACACCCCGGTGCATTAAAAATCGAAAGCATCAGTGATTTGTAGTAACAAACAAGCCTCGGTGCTTATCAATAAGACAATAGCACTGGTGCATATCAATAACACATACACATCGGGGCTTCGTATAAGATTAACGCACCGATGGACAATTTTTTTATATAATTTTGTGGCATTAAATTAATATTGAAACCAGTGCTAATTGATTACATAAAAGCACCGGTGTGAATTTCATATCAAATGCACCTGTGATTTTTAATATTAAACATGTCGATGAGATTAATAATTAAAATACACCAAAAAACATCGACCTGTGATAGTGCAATTATTGTTATTTTTTAATTCCATTGTCAAAAAATTTACATATATCTCTTTTTTTTATTAGTGAATTTGGATATGATGTTTGGATTAATTTGTTATATCATCAAATTTTGCATCTCTTCATTATAATATTTAGTCATCCATATATTTAATCAATGATGTAACATTTCACAGCAACATTTGACAATGCAATAGAATAAATTAAAATATATTTTATTATATGAATAAGATGGTTTTTGTCATACAAAATGGGACACTTATCGGTAATCCCTTGTCTTTCAATTGGGACACTATGTCCATTACATTAAACAAAAATGTCTAATTTTCACAGATAATTATTTCAAAAAAATACAATTGCATCTTTCATCAATATCCAAATATGTTGGTCATCATTTTTCACTGGAACTGTTGTTAATGCTCAAGCTACTTCCATGCCTTGGGTTAAATTTTTTTAATGTTTGGTTGATTGTCTTGATTGTTTTTTTCTTCTTGAAGTTCCATCTACAAACATAAAAATAAACTGTAATGAGTCTATCTACATTGGTGAGAATAATGAGAATTGAAATAAATAATATACATGAATGTAAATTGAAAAGCGACGTACCTCTAAAGAAAGAATTGACTCATTATTCATACACATGTTCAAAATCAAATCTCATGCCTTGTTTCAACAATTATTATGTTGGCTCAGTTCCATAATTTGTTTCCTGCAAGTTTTATACCCCATAATAAATCATAGATTTAATATAAAGTATTAGTTTTGTTTCATTAATCAAAAAATCATAGAAGTAAAACAACATAGATTATACTTACAAATTCCACAATTAATTTTTGATATGCCAACATATACTCACAACCATTAATTAACCCAATGTCAATCATTTTTTTTATGGCTCTTCTTTGTATGTTAGCACATGTTTGAAGACATTCAAGGATGGTTGTTGTAAAATGAATTAAAATATGCAAAAAAAAAACTTAAGATGTTATAAGGAAATAACAATTAATCACACAATTTTCTATCAATCCTTTATCGATGCATTTGTTATACATAAATGCACTAGTGCATTTTTGTCGAAATGGCGCACCAGAAAATCGAAAAACTTTTTTGAAAAAAAAACGTCAAATCAGAAACTATTTAAAAAAATAAAAATAGAAAAGTTAGAGGGCCAACTCCATTTAGGATCCAATGCAATAAGTGGTCCCTTTGCATCACAAGCCAAACAATTATATATAGAAAAACAAACCCATTATATCTAAAACACCTAAAACAAAAAGTCTTAATTCTGAAGTGATAGAGGGGGTTAAACCCTAGGGTGAAATTTTTCATTCACGTAAAAAAAAAAAAAACAAGGGTTTAAGGTAAGCATGAATTTTTTTTCTGAATGTAGTGTTTTGAGTAAGTCACCATACCCTTCAAATCTTGATTTTTTGAATATTTATATTATTCCAAAGTATTCTTCTGCTCAACAGTGCTCCCCGGTATGTCTCTCTTCCAAATATGTTTCCTGTAAATTTTGGCAAAGTACTGAAAATATTGAATACTTTATTAATATTAAAAAACTTTATGAAAAGGGTTTAGAGTGAATCATCATACCCTTCAAATTATCATATTTTGATTAATATTGTGGTTCCAAAGTACTCTTCTCCTCCAAAATGTTCCTCCATATGTCTCTCTTGAAAGTCTCTCCCCTGCAAAATTTTACAAAATAATGAAATAGTGAATATCTTTTTAGTATTTAAATGACTATAAAATTCGATTCCCGTTCTTTTTTTAATTGTTTAAAAAAATTGTGTTTTTTTTATAACTTTTCTGCATGACGACGCATTTATGTAAGATACATCGATGCGGCCATATTACATTATACACTGGTGGGTCCATATTAATTGATGCACCAAAGACATATAATTGTTTTTTATTAACAAAATATTGAAACAGGGTGTGGTTTGTTTTCAAAGCAGGTGCTTATTGTTAATATGTGCATCGATGTGTTTGTGGTTTATAAGTGCATCATGATTCTTTTAAAGTTATTTGAAATTTTATTTTCACATAAAATAGTATATTCATCTCAAATGATATTTTAGGATGAATTCACATGACTTGCAATACTTTAGTATACATTTTACATTTTATGTCACCTTATTCTTCAAAAATGGTTTCAAAACTATATTCAAACTTAGATTGTGGTATGGTCCTTGGAATTTATCTTAGATATGTACAGGAAAATTTATTGCTAATTTTTCTGAAAAGCAGGGAGAAAACCTTGTTATATGATCAAATGGCCAATTCTTCAAATTCCATCCCATTCCATATTGCTCAAGGTTCATCGTGGAGTTCTCCCTTTCCATTTCTAGTAAGTTTAACTTATTTTATTTATGTTTCTATTATCTCATTGATTTTTTTTATCCATGTCAATCTAAATAAAAATGTATCCAAATTTACAGAATCCAAATTTAGAATTGAGTTCAAATGCAAAAAATATTCCAGTAGCAGTTCAAAAATGTCGGAAGGTCTTATCAGGAGTAGCATACCACAAGCAGTTGGTAGATGAAAATGGGCAGCCGCTTTACCCTACCAATTGTGAAATTCCATCTTCCATCCACAATCCTTGGTCAGCGATGGTAATAAGTGTTTGGTATAATGTAATTTGAAAAAACAAATTATTGCATTGTGCTTACTAATATCATCAATGTACTAATGTTCATTATTTTTGAAATTAGGATTCTTCTAATGATGAGCGAACTACCTACCATCTTTCGTTGCACCCCACAACAATGTCAACCTAAGAGAAGGCTACAATGAGAGCACATATCAGAGAGAAATCATATCAATAATAGTTGAATCAACCACCTATTTAATTCCCACTACGTCCAAATTCACTAATTAGGAATTACTACAACAATAGTAGTTCTTCAGAAGTTGGCAATGGAGACAATAAAAAAGAGGTTGGTATGGATGATTACTTACATAATACAACTTCCATGGAGACAATGTTGTTAGACACATTCTAGAACGATGAGCTAGGGGATGATGCTCATATCAATGATACCATTTTTGAAAGCCTAAAACATGCTTTCACCACCCCTATCTTTGGACCTAGTGCCCAATCAAAGTCTACCTAGCTTGGAATAACAATGTTACTGTACAACATGAAAGCAAAGTTTGGCATGTCAAATGCATGTTTCTCGGAAATATTGAGGTAATTGACCAGCAAGTGCCTTATATTAATTTTCAAAAATCTTGTCACACAATCAACATTATAAATGGTTTCTTTTATAAGCTTTAAATGATCTTGTACATTTCTATTTTCCACTAACTACAGAATATTCAAAGATAAGGTTCTTCCTAATGATAATTTTTTTCTCGGTAGGCAAAGAGGAAAATAAGTTGTTGAAAATGTTGGGTGTTGAGTATATATCATATCATACATGTCTGAATGATTGTATTCTATATAGAGGAGAATATGAATACAAAGAGATATGTATGAAATGTGGGCATGAAAGGTACCGTAAATCAAATAAAAATTGTAAATCACATGGTCCTCCTCATAAGACATTGAGGCACATGCCTATAATCCCAAGGGTTCAAAGGATATTCTAACAACACCCTTATAGAAGAGCAACATCTACTTTGAATGGTAAGCCAGAGAAAAATCAAAGTCCTGCAATATTGACACCATCAGAATGGATTAGAGCATATGAGAGAGAGAAGGAGAAGGATATTACATAAATGTTTGATTCAAATGGAGAGTCTATGTTCGATGATCCAAAATTCTTCGACACCTATGTTGAGAAATTTTCCATTGGGATGAAAAAGAAATATATCTTTTATGAGCTCTCCTATTGGGAGCATCTTAAGATTACCCACTTACTAGATCCCATGCATATATTTAAAAAATGTTTCATCATCTTTATGGAGGAACATATCATTGAAATAAAGTGACACATTGGTTGTGAGTAGAGATATTATTTCTTCAAAAACTAAAAAGAAACATTTTCCAAGACAAGAAAGTAGAGGAGAGGTTGGTCCCTCTTGGTCTTTTAAAGAAGGTGATGTCCCATGGATTTTGAGGAAACAAGATATTTCTTTGGAAAAATAAGTTATATTGGGTGTGAAGGTGAATTCTTTATATGGGTCTTCCCTATGACGTTGCTTCATTGTGCATCAAGACCATTTGTTGGGGTTGAAATCACATGACCATTTGAACCTTCTAAAGGTATGACATATGTCAAAAATATTATTTTATTATCTGTAATTTTTATTTTTATGCCATGGGATAAAACACATTTAATTTTTTATCTGTTTAATTTGTAGTTTCATTATTCTCTGCTCGTGTGTGGGTGTGTGAACCATGACTTCTCCCATGACCTAACGAGTTCTATATCTAAATCATATGCATTTGTATGTTGGATCACATCAAAGGATATTCATATGGCTAGAATTCCATGGTGGCATCAAGAGATAACTGAGATTGTTTGTATGTTTGAGAAGGAACTACCGCAGAGTTTCATGGATTTATAGGTTCATCTTCTAATTCACCTAGTAGACGAGGTTCAATTATTCGGGGTGGTATCCTGTAGTTGGATGTTTTTTTTAGAGAGGTACGTGAAGAAATTGAAAGGATTTGTTCATTAAAGGGAAAAACTCGAGGGGTCTATGGCATAGGTGTACATATCATACGAGTCTTTCTATTATGCCAGTGAGTACATCAAGAAGATCGACAACACACCAGGTGAAGTGGTTTGGGACGACAAAATGAATGAAGAAAAAGAGAAGGGGAGCTTCTCCAAATGAATGGAAAAAGGCACTTGATAAATAGTAAGTGACTTATTGTTTGTCAAATTTCTACACAGTAACTATTCACAATGAACTTCATAATGTATATTTTCATGATCTCATATGTACTATATGTTGGTTTGATTTCATGAATACATCAATGAATTAATAAATTGATGCCCTCAAAACATTCATTCTTTACAATTCAGACACAACATAGCCATGGGTCGCATTGTATGAACATAAGAGTAGGAAAAGGGAAAGTGACAGGAAAGAATTCAGATGGTTGAATGGTAGAAACATGCCTTATCCTGATTATTTAAAATAAAATATTCCAATGATATGCCCCAACAATTGTGTTGCTGACCACGTCAGAGAGAAATATGGTGCATATGGTTGTTACCTGCGTGAGGAAGAGGATGCACTAAACATAGGGATTGGTTGCAAAAACTCGGTAAAAATATTTTTGTCTACATTGTTAGCACATGATATATACTAAAGCACATCATTATTTTTTTCTAGTCATGTGGTAATTCCTTCTTCTAGGAGTCAGTCATTTAAAATTTTATAGGTTTAGAGTCATCTTTTATGATTATAAGTCAAGGTGATTGATTTTAACCTTGGGTCTAAAGTTGATCAAAATACATTGTCAAGTCTTAGTGTTATAAGGGTGATTTTCATCATTTGTAAAGAAGGAAAGGTATCAAATTCATCTCCATTTTCATTAAAGCACAACACGTTGCAAACTGATTAAAGGCAGTACGAACTCACAATGCACTGCAAAATATCACATACTACCACTTTTGGCGCTACAAATGGGTGTTGGCATTGCAAACCCTCTATTTATATAGAGTTGTCTCGTTTTCTTGTATAAATTTTCACACAGACTAAATTGTTGTCCCTTTTATCATTCCTACTTTCATTTTCTCCACTCCATATCATTGTTTTGTATAAGTTTTCAGACATGTGAACCTTTAATATGTCAAATATATAATCAAACCCTAAAATATTTGTTTTACTCTATATTTCACAAAGCAACTATCATAAGAGGTTACAGGAGGTTTTTTAGATAGAAATTATGTATAGCCATCAAAGCAAGAAAATCCACAAGGGGGGAGAGATTGTGAGAATTGAACCATATGATTTTTGTCATGGATTTTGCATGTAGTTACAACACTAAGTGGTGACTTTGGATTTTGAGATAAACCTAGCATCTTTTATATTTTCTCCAAAGTTATTTTCATTACTCAGAAGTTGTAGTAGGTTTATCATAGGTTTTCAAGGATTCTTGCATGGTTTTGGCATCCATTGAGTTGATTTGGATGAAACAAACTACTACAGGAAAGTTCGCAGCACCTGGAATCACTGGCACTACAAATTGGTAATTTAGGATAGTTTGTGGTAATTAGCACAAAACAAAGTATTTTTTTAATCATAACTTTCGAATCAAGATCTGGGTTCTTATGAAATTTTGCAACGGCCCCCATTGTTAGGACTACATGCGATGCAAAGCAAGAGCATTTTTTATTTTTTTTAAGAAGGATAGTAACAATGAAAACAATTAATCAACATGAATTGACAACAAACAAAACGTATGCAAATCGGGCAATAGACAACAATGACCCAACATACTACCACATCATGCAACTAGACAAAACATGCAATAATCAACAGACGAAAAATAAAAATGACTACACGACCATCCTACCCTGCAAGGCTAGGACCTCTAGGACACATAAGCAATGCTCAAGCCCAAGTTCCCATCGATTTTGACCATTTAAGGTCTTAATTTTGGCAACTTTTTTGAGTAACAAGGAGGTGTCTACATCCCTCCCGTTAGATGCAAGATCACACCTACTAAGCTAAAATACAACATCAATCAATACCGACACAATGACTTTGACGACCAGTTACTAGAAACCTCTACGACAAGAAAAACAATCACATTAAGGTGTTATAGAACCAAGTACCAATATCAATTACAACGAATAATACACCCACATCGGGAAGCAAAAGACTCTAGCCATGTTATCATTCGCATCTATCAATCAGGGTGCACAATGATCCCCTCATCAAGAATCATGTCATCACATGGCGATAGGCGTGACAGTAACCATGGCGCAACATAAAATATCTAGACCTTTAACCCAAAAAAAATCCCACACGATAGGAGACCGAATTAACTATCAATAAATACACGAATATTATACCCAAGCACCCAATCAACAAGTCAAAAAGATGCAAGGTGACATCATTCAAATTTAAATTACACAACTAAGCGAAGGATTTCTTGTTTTCCTACAAGGAAATCATATGTGGTGTAACAACTATGACCAACCACCATTTACAATTCAACTTAAGGCACAAGGCACATAGTAACCAATTAACGGTTAAACTATTAATCAATTTAGCTAATAAAACTTTTAAAACCTTACCCATTAATCATGCACAAGCCATTAAACTATTACACAAATAAACCATAAACCATTAGCTGCTAAACCATTATGACTAAGTGCAAATGAGTGAACCATCCTAGCTATGACACAATATTAAAAGTAAATGAGCCTAACACATTAACAAAAGTAATATGAAATAACACATGCGATAATATTAATAAAAGTAACATTAATGAAAGTAAACCATTATGACAGTTGCAACCTAAAGAATTTCTAAATTGTTGTAAGATTAAGATAGCGAGCGATACCACACTATTCATAATAATACCTTAACTGTAAAACCAACAACTAATCTAAACGGTTTAACGACAATAGTGGGTCCCCTTCCTTAATTTTGGCTGCCCAAAATAATGTGCATCACAGTATCATATGTCTAGCTATCAAACAAAAATGGGAACTATTGACGCATATCATATGCATCTTCCTAGGTCGTCGAGTGTGGACTATAGTTGTCCCACTGGACCTTGACCTGATCTATTGTTTGACAGCGTAGTTGCCGAATGCGATGGTATAGGATGCGGATTGGCTCCTCCATGAGAGAACCCTCATCCGATACCTATAAGGAACTCATGTCAATAACATGTGTGGGTTCACTAACATAATGTCTCAAAACATATACGTGAAAAACGTTGTGCATACACCTCAAAGAATCAGGCAAGGCTAGTCAATAGTCCATGGGCCCCTTCCTTTCCACAATATCGAAGGGTCCCATGAACCTAGGAGAGAGTTTAGCACCCTTTCCAAACTTGATCAAACTCTTATGCGGTTTCACCCGCAAGAAGACTCGATCGCCAACTTTATAACTACGGTCGACACGATGCGCATCGACATAACTCTTCTATCGATCCTGCACTTCCTTGATCCTTATTATTATTGTTTTCATTTGATCTTCCATTTCTTGGATCACTTCTGGTCCCACCAAGACCCTATCCTCAAGTTGATCCTAACTCAAAGGCGTTTGACAAGGTTGCTCGTAAAGAAACTCGAAAGGTGACATCTTAATGGTGCTGTGATAACTGTTGTTGTATACAAACTCTACCAGTGGAAAGAATTCTTCCCAATGCTTATGTTGGACCATCACGTACCTATACAACATATCCTCCAATATTTAGTTTGTTCACTCGATCTGCCCATCTGTCTCCATGTGATATGCGGTACTAAATTTAAGTTGGGTTCCCAAGGCCTCTTGGAAAGTAGTCCAAAATTGTCTTGTAAACACCGATCCTCTATCGGATATAATACTCTTATGCATGTCATGCAGCATCACAATCTCACTGATGAAAAATCTAGCTATGTCAGGTGCCTGATACGTCGTACGAAAAGGAATAAAATGAGCACTCTTTTTCAGAGTGTTGACTACCACAAAAATCGAGTCGTGTCTCCTTGCCATTAGTGGCATTCCAACAATGAAATCCATCAAAATGAACTCTCATTTCGATTCTGGAATAGCATATGGTTGTAGTAATCCTTCCATATGTCTATGTTCAACCTTCACTTGCTGACATTCTAGACATCTTGCCACATAGTTGATTATGTCTACCTTCATTCCTTTCCAGAAGAATAACGGTTTAAGGTCTGCTCTCATCTTCATGACTCCAATATGATCCATGTACACTACTCTATGAGCCTCATTTAGGATCATACTCCTCAACTCATCGTTGGGTGGTATGTAAATTCAACTTTTAAATCTCAATAAATTGTCGTTGTCCATAGTAAATCCCTCAAATTTTGGTACCATCATTGTGTTTTGTCTTATAAAATCCTTGAACTCTTTGTACCAGTCATAGTTGCACAAGTTAGGATATTTTCACATAGATTCATCTGAAGAAGCATCACCGAAAAGATGCATGGTCTCTTGTAACACACCCACTAAGGCATAGTAAATTTTTCACCTATTTCTCGAGGATCAAAATCCCCAAAATACTTATGGGGGTCTAGCATAGGCTAGTTCCTCCCTTTTCCACCTCCATGTGATCATGGCTCATGACCACAGGCCGAACAAGTATGGCATCCTTTGTCTCTTCACAACTCAGCGCTACGAGAGCGTCGAGTCTTTCGACTCTGCAAACCCTGACACAGCGAAACGCCGAACCCCAAAAGGGATAGCAAGTACAAGTTTCATGTTTGGGTCTTATCCTTGTGACCATGTTCTAGGACCACGCGCTTAAACCAACAAATCCCTTACTGGACTTTCACGATTCGGGAAATTGTGATGAATGAATTCTTCCTTTCCCATTCAAATCCCTGAAAAACCACGAAGTCTCCCAAGTTTCCCTCCAAAGGGAGATCAACGACTATAAGCCTCCCTTGATCTGACAGTTTGGATCCTTTCGGGATTTCGGTGCTTGGGGGTTCGAGATGCAACGATCCAAAAAAATCATGTCATGCAAATCTCTGAATTCTGGTATGGGGATCCATGTATGAGATCAATGGTCCTTGATAGTGTGGATCCAATGATCCATGGGATTTCGAGAATTTCCCTGAACTCTGACCGCTCACCACGCGTCTCTCTTGATGGATGGTCCAGATTCCTTCGGGACTTCTCTTCTCTACTGCAGAGAAGAGAAGAGCACATCGGGGTTTTGGGTATCAGGATTTCGCGATTTTCGAAGGTAAGGTTTCTTTCCCTTTGGTTTCCCAGATGCCAAAACGCCAAAACATTGACCGGTAGCCACGTGTCCCTCCGATGGACGGCGACGACCTTCAACTAACATCAACGGTCGTGATCTTTTTGAGATGATCAACGATCATGATGAAATATCGGCTTTCCTTAATCTCATTCACACCTCACACCATTTCGGGGTTTTGGTGATTGGGATTTCGCCACTTGTGAAGACAAGGGTTCTTGCCCTTTAGTTTCCCAGGCGCCAAAATGCTGAAGCGCTTACCAATAACCACGTGTACTCTATAGATGGACGATCCAGGTGCTTCCATGGATCATGAGGTCTACGGTCCTGATTTCTTCATTCCTTGCAAGGGTAAAAAGGGTCGTGGCATCAATGCCTGCGTTCCTTCCTCAAATCTAACGGTCATTACAGACCTTGGATCCTCCAAAAGGATCACATCCGTGCATAACTTGCAAAGGTGGAGAGGGGTCGAGGTACTATCTTCCACGTTCCTTCCCCACATCTAATGGTTGTTACTGACCTTGGATCCTCCGAAAGGATCTCATCCGTTAATCAAGACTTAACCACACGCTGCCATTTCAGGAGTTCCCAAGTTGGGATTTCGAGACTTGCGAGCACAAGGGGAATATGCCCTTCGGTATTCTGGGTACCAAAATGCCGAAGTGTTGAACAGGCTTCGATTAGCAATTATCCCCCTTGAGATATGCCTTGGCCAATTTGACTACTTATCATAAGACCACAGTCTTATTCCCTTCGGTACGTATCAATACGAGAGCCCGACCTCTTGTCAATGGGACTCCCAAATTCTCGATTTTCGATTTCCCGAAGTGGGTGATCTTGCGACACGTGGCCTTCCTTAATCGGACGGTCCAAGTCTATTTTGAGACTTTCGCCCCTGTTCATGAGGGCTTAACCCTCATGCATCTCCTGACAGATCCAACGACTGTCAGGTTTTCTAACTAAGATCTGATAGTTCAGATCAGTCCAACGTTGTGCACTCTCCCACTGCTCCCTGGACGTGGAAAAATCAACGGTCCAGATACTCTCATGACCCTTGGGGATCTACGGTCTCGATTTCTTCGCTACTCACGAAGATAAAGGAAAAGGGTTAAGGCATTTAACGCCCTCGTTTCTTCCTCCAACCTAACGATCGTGAATGACCGTAGATATTCCGACGGGATCTCGTCCGTCGATTGATACTTATCCCTATGTTTCTATTTCGGAATTTCAAGGGGATCATTCTTCCTCGTATGGGGTTACTAAGACTTGTGCCTTCAAATCCTTTTTCCAGGTTCTTGGTAAGCTTTCCAAGAAAGGCATCTCTATGGAGAGATCTATTCCGGGTATTCCTGGGGACGAATAAGGACATAGATTTCCCCAAAAGTAGACTTGAAGTCCAAATTGATACAATATGCGTATATATACAAGTCTATCTATAATCATAAGCCATACGTGGTCATTTACAATAAAAGCATACAACCACCATTTCTGATTAAAACACTACACAGATAGTCTTATACTTAAACCATTCACAAACTGCACAGACTATGAGCATACATGTCAGCATATAAATTTCAAGATGCAAGATGTAAAACACTTATCAGAAATAATACCAGATGTGATTGCAACTGCTGAGAGGGGTGCTCGTTTCCACCCAACCGTAGGCTCAGAGAATCCCAACGGATTTACCACTAGCCACCCCCAAGCTGAGACCACGATGCTGCGAAACTGTGTCTTTGTTTTCCAGTGACCAAGAACAAAGATTACTCTCCTTCTTCTCTGCTATCACCCACTCTGTATTTTCCAGAGTTCTTCCTTCCTCTTTCCCTCGCGTGGCCCTTGATCGCCCACTCGTCCTGCATTTTCTCCTTTTGACGAGGTTGCGTGTGGCATGATCTTCCTCGCAGTGGTCAGGTCTGAGGACTCTATGAATGGGCGGTTCACCCCCATCCCTCATTACTCATGAGGAGCCCTTTACCTACCAACCTGGCGAGTCATTTAATTTGGGGGCCAGCGAGCCGCTCTTGGTTCTCCAAGCCAGTGAAGTCCACATACGGTATTGGTTTCAGTGGAAGTTAACGCCACCATTCTAGGTGCCTTCCACCACCTTTCTCCAGCCATCATGGTCTCTTTTTCAGCATATCCCCTCTCAGTAGTCCTACAATATATATATATATATTCATAATATTATTCACATTCATCGACCTTTTTCACAAGGGCCATTCACATCACACATTCACATTTCTGAGTTTGCCACAGTTCTTGGCCAGTATAGTTATTTTTACAAACTGGGGGGAAATAGGGTGTTACAATTCCCTCCCCCTTAAAGGAACATTGTCCTCGATGTT
>JASDQU011175910.1:25118-35848 GCA_032191745.1 Picea mariana
AAAAACATCAAATCAAAAACTACTTAAAAAAATAAAAATAGAAAAGGTAGAGGGCCAACTGCATTTGGGATCCGATGCAATAAGTGGTCCCTTTGCATCACATGCCAAACAATTATATATAGAAAAACAAACCCATTAGATCTGAAACACCTAAAATGAAAAGCCCTAATTCTGAAGTGATAGAGGGGGTTAAACCCTAGGGTGAAATTTTGCATTCACGTAAGAAAAAAACAACAAGGGTTTAAGGTAAGCATGAATTTTTTTTCTAAATATAGTGTTTTGAGTGAATCACCATACCCTTCAAATCTTGATTTTTTGAATATATCTATTATTCCAAAGTATTCTTCTACGTAACAATGCTCCCCGGTATGTCTCTCTTCCAAATATGTTTCCTATAAATTTTGGCAAAGTAATGAAAATATTGAATACTTTCTTAATCTTAAAAAAACTTTATGAAAAGGGTTTAGAGTGAATCATCATACCCTTCAAATTATCATATTCTGAGTAATACTATGGTTCCAAAGTATTCTTCTCCTCCACAATGTTCCTCCGTATGTCTCTCCCCTGCAAAATTTTACAAAATAATGAAATAGTGAATATCTTTTTAGTATTTAAATGACTATGAAATTCGATTCTCGTTCTTTTTTTAATTGTTTAAAAAAATTTCATTTATTTAAGATGCACCAATGCGACCATATTACATTATGCACCGGTGGGTCCATATTAATTGACGCATCAAAGACATATAATTGTTTTTTATTAACAAAATATCGAAACACGGTGTGGGTTTTTTTCAACGCAGGTGCTTATTGTTAATATGTGCACCGATGTGTTTGTGGTTTGTAAGTGCATTGTGATGCTTTTAAAGTTATTTGAAATTTTATTTGCGCATAAAATAGTATATTCATCTCAAATGATATTTTAGGATGAATTCACATGACTTGCAATACTTCAGTATACATTTTATGGATGACAATCAAAAAGAGGTTGGTATGGATGATTACTTACATAATACAACTTCCATGGAGACAATGTTGTTAGACACATTCTAGAACAATGAGCTAGGGGATGATGCTCATATCAATGATACCATTTTCGAAAGCCTAAAATATGCTTTCACCACCCCTATCTTTGGACCTAGTGCCGAATCAATGTCTACCCAGCTTGGGATAACAATGTTATTGTACAACATGAAAGCAAAGTTTGGCATGTCAAATGCATGTTTCTCGGAAATATTGAGGTAATTGACCAACAAGTGCCTTATATTAATTTTCAAAAATCTTGTCACACAATCAACATTAGAAATGGTTGCTTTTATAAACATTAAATGACCTTGTACATTTCTATTTCCCACTCACCGGAGAATATTCAAAGATAAGGTTCTTCCTAATGATAATTTTTTCTCGGTAACTGCGAAGAGGAAAATAAGTTGTTGAAAATGTTGGTTGTTGAGTATATATCATATCATACATGTCTGAATGATTGTATTCTATATAGAGGAGAATATGCAGACAAAGAGATATGTACGAAATGTGGGCATGCCAAGTACCATAAATCAGATAAAAATTGTAAATCACATGGTCCTCCTCATAAGACATTGAGGCACATGCCTATAATCCCAAGGATTCATAGGATCTTTCGTTGCAAATAATTATCTATGTTGCAGGGATGGCATGCCTCACACCTAAGTGAGTCGAGAGTTATGTGAATCCCAACAGATTCAATAGCCATGAATCATATAAAGACTACATGACCATAAAAATTCAAGGATGAAGTATGAAGTCTATGACTTAGCATAGCAATGGATGGCATGAACCCATATTCCCTCCAAAACACTAACTATTCTATTTGGCCTGTAGTAGTGATCAATGACAATATCCCCCCATGGTTGTATGTGAATAATGAACATCTTATGTTAAATCTTATAGTCCTTGGTAGAAGACAAGTGAATAATATGGATGTCTACCTACAACCATTGGTAGATTAATTGAAGGAATTATGGGAAGGGATACGTGTATACAATGTATCAATACCCATTGAAAGAGAGAGGAGTTTTATGTTGTATGGCATATGTTCTTACACCACACATGATTATATAGGCTTAGGATTTTTCTCTGGTAATTAAAATGTTTATTGATTTTTTTATAGACATAACAATATTTATTTTCATATTTAATTCATTGGGATTGACATTCTATTCTTAAACGCTAATATATTATGTATACAATAATTTCACGGGTCTTGTAACTAAAGGATATCATGGATGTAAATGTTGTGGACCTTCTCTGAAGGATAGGTGGTCCAACCACCTACGAAAGACAATGTATGACTTCTTGAGGGTATTTATCCCATAAGAACACCCTTATAGAAGAGAAACATCCGCTTTGAATGGTAAGCCAGAGAAAAATCAAAGTCCTGCAATAATGACACCAACAGAATGGATTAGAGCATATGAGAGAGAGAAGAAGAAGGATATTACATAAATGTTCGATTCAAATGGAGAGCCTATGTTCTATGATCCAAAATTCTTCGACACCTATGTTGAGAAATTTTCCATTGGGATGAAAAGGAAATCTATCTTTTATGAGCTCAACTATTGGGAGCATCTTATTGCCCACTTACTAGATCCCATGCATATATTTAAAAAAAGTTTCATAGTCTTTATGGAGGAACATATCATTGAAATAAAATGACACATTGGTTGTGAGTAGAGATATTATTTCTTCAAAAACTAAAAAGAAACATTTTCCAAGACAAGAAAGTAGAGGAGAGGTTGGTCCCTCTTGGTCTTTTAAAGAAGGTGATGTCCCATGGATTTTGAGGAAACAAGATATTTCTTTGGAAAAATAAGTTATATTGGGTGTGAAGGTGAATTCTTTATATGGTTATTCCCTATGACGTTGCTTCATTGTGCATCAAAACCATTTGTTGGGGTTGAAATCACATGACCATTTGAACCTTCTAAAGGTATGACATATGTCAAAAATATTATTTTATTATCTGTAATTTTTATTTTTATGCCATGGGATAAAACACATTTAATTTTTTATCTGTTTAATTTGTAGTTTCATTATTCTTTGCTCGTGCATGGGTGTGTGAACCATGACTTCTCCCATGAACTAAGGAGTTTCATATCTAAATCATATGCATTTTTATGTTGGATCACATCAAAGGATATTCATATGGCTAGAATTCCATGGTGGAGTCAAGAGATAACTGAGATTGTTTGTATGTTTGAGAAGGAACTACTGTAGAGTTTCATGGATTTGCAGGTTCATCTTCTAATTCACCTAGTAGATGAGGTTCAATTATTCGGGGTGGTATCTTGTAGTTGGATGTTTTTTTCAGAGAGGTACGTGAAGAAATTGAAAGGATTTGTTCGTCAAAGGGAAAAACCCGAGGGGTCTATGGCAGAGGTGTACATATCATACGAGTCTTTCTATTATGCCAGTGAGTACATTAAGAAGATTGACAACACACCAGGTGAAGTGGTTTGGGACGATGAAACGAATGAAGAAAAAATAGAAGGGGAGCTTCTCCAAACGAATGGAAAAAGGCACTTGATAAATAGTAAGTGACTTATTGTTTCTCAAATTTCTACACAGTAACTATTCACAATGAACTTAATAATGTATATTTTCATGATCTCATATGTACTATATGTTGGTTTGATTTCATGAATACATCAACGAATTAATAAATTGATGCCATCAAAAAAATAATTCTTTACAATTCAGACACAACATAGCCATGGGTCGCATTGTATGAACATAAGAGTAGGAAAAGGGAAAGTGACAGGAAAGAATCCAGACGGTTGAATGGTAGAAACATGCCTTATCCTGATTATTTAAAATAAAATATTTCAATGATATGCCCCAAGAGTTGTGTTGCTGACCACATCAGAGAGAAATATGGTGCATATGGTCATTACCCGCTTGAAGAAGAGGATGCACTAAACATCGGGATTGGTTGCAACAACTCGTTAAAAATATTTTTGTCTACATTGTTAGCACATGATATATACTGAAGCACGTCATTAGTTTTTTCTAGTCATGTGGTAATTCCTTCTTCTGGGAGTCAGTCATTTAAAATTTCATAGGTTTAGATTCATATTTTATGATTATAAATCAAGGTGCTTGATTTTAACCTTGGGTATAAAGTTGATCAAAATACATTGTCAAATATTAGTGTTATAAGGGTGATTGTCATCATTTGTAAAGAAGGAAAGTTATCAAATTCATGTCCATTTTCATTAAAGCACAATGTGTTGCAAACTGATTAAAGGCACTACAAACTCACAGTGCACTGCAAAATATCACATACTACCACTCTTGGCACTACGAATGGGTGTTGGCACTGCAAACCCTCTATTTATATAGATTTTTCTCATTTTTTTGTATAAATTTTCACTCAGACTGAATTGTTGTCCCTTTTATCATTCCTAGTTTCATTTTCTCCACTCCATGTCATTCTTTTGTATACATTTTCAGACATGTGAACCCTTGACATGTCAAATCTATAATCAAACCCTAAAATCTTTGTTTTACTCTATATTTCACAAAGAAACTTTCATAAGAGGTTACAAGAGGTTTTTTAGACAGAAATTATGTACAGCCAACAAAGCAAGAAAATCCACAAGGGGAGAGAGATTGTGAGAATTGAACCATATGATTTTTGTCATGGATTTTGCATGCAGTTACAACACTAAGTGGTGATTTTGGATTTTGAGATAAACCTAGCATCTTTTATATTTTCTCCAAATTTATTTTCATTACTCAGAAGTTGTATTAGGTTCATCATAGGTTTTCAAGGATTCTTGCATGGTTTTGGCATCCATTGAGTTGATTTGGACGAAACAAGCTACTACAGGAAAGTTCGCAGCACCTGGAATCACTGGCACTACAAATTGGTAATTTAGAATAGTTTGTAGTAATTAGCACAAAACAAAGTATTTTTTTAATCATAACTTTCGAATCAAGATCTGGGTTCTTATGAAATTTTATAACGACCCCCATTGTTACGACTACATGCGACGCAAAGCAAGAGAATTTTTTCTTTTTTTTAAGCAGGATAGTAACAACAACAACAATTAATCAACACAACTTGATGAAGAACAAAACGTATGCAAATCAGGCAACAGACAACAACAACCCAACATACTAGCACATCATGCAACTAGAAAAAACATGCAATAATCAACAGACGAAAAATAAAAACGACTACATGCCCATCCTACTCTGCAAGGTTAGGACCTCTAGGACACATAAGAAACGCTCAAGCCCAAGTTCCCATCAATTTTGACCATTTAACATCTCAATTTTGACGACTCTTTTGAGTAACAAGGAGGTGTCTACATCCCTCCCGTCGGACGCAATATCACACCTACTAAGATAAAATACAACATCAATCAATACCAACACAGTGACTTCGACGACCAGTTACTAGAAACCTCTACGACGAGAAAAACAATCACATTAAGGAATTATAGAACCAAGTACCAATATCAATTACAACGAATAATGCACCCACATCGAGAACCAAAATACTCTGGCCATGTTATCATTCAAATCTATCAATCAAGGCGCACAATGATCCCCTCATCAGGAATCATGTCGTCACATGGTGATAGGTGTGACAGTAACCATGGTGCAACATAAAATATCTATACCTTTAACCCAAGAAAAATCCCACGCGATAGGAGACCGAATTAACAGTCAATAAATACACAAATATTATACCTAAGCACCCAATCAACAAGTCAACAAGACGCAAGGTGACATCATTCAAATTTAAATTACACAACTATCGAAGGATTTCTTGTTTTCCTACAAGGAAATCATATGTGGTGTAACAACTATGACCAACCACCATTTACAATTCAACTTAAGGCACAAGGCACATAGTAACCAATTAATGGTTAAACTATTAATCAATTTAGCTAATAAAACTATTAAACCATTAACCATTAATCATGCACAAGCCGTTAAACTATTACACAAATAAACCATAAACCATTATGACTAAGAGAAAATGAGTGAACAATCCCAATGATGACACAATATTAAAAGTAAATAAGCCTAACACATTAACAAAAGTAATACGTGATAACACATGCAATAATATTAATAAAAGTAACATTAACGAAAGTAAACCATTATGACAGTTGCAACCTAAAGAATTTCTAAATTGTTGTAAGATTAAGATAGCGAGCGATACCACACTGTTCATAATAATACCTTAACTGTAAAACCAACAACTGATATAAATGGTTTAACCACAATAGTGGGTCCCCTTCCTTAATTTCAGCTACCCAAAATAATGTGCATCATAGTATCATATGTCTAGATATCAAACAAAAAGGGGAACTGCTGATGGATATCATATGCGTCTTCCCAGGTCGTCAAGTGTGGACTATATTTGTCCCACTGGACCTTGACTTGATCTATTGTTTGATGTCGTAGTTGTCGAATGCGATGGTATAGGATGCGGATTGGATCCTCTGTGAGACAACCCTCATCTAATTCTTGTAAGGGACTGATGCTAATAACATGTGTAGGTTCACTAACATAATGTCTCAAAACAGATACATGAAAAACATCGTGCATACACCTTAAAGAATCAAGCAAGCCTAGTCAATAGGCCATGGGCCCCTTCCTTTCCACAATATCGAAGGGTCCCATGAACCTAGGAGAGATTTTATCACCCTTTCCAAACTTGATAAAACTCTTATGCGGTTTCACCCGCAAGAAGACTCAATCGCCAACTTCATAACTACGGTCGACACGATGCGCATCGTCATAACTCTTTTAACGATCCTGCACTTTCTTGATCCTTTTTTTTATTGTTTTCATTTGATCTTCCATTTCTTGGATCGCTTCTGGTCCCACCAAGACCGTATCCTCAAGCCGATCCTAACTCAAAGGTGTTTGACAAGGTCGCCCGTAAAGAAACTCGAATGGCACCATCTTAATGGTGCTTTGATAACTATTGTTGTATGCAAACTCTACCAGTGGAAAGAAGTATTCCCAACTCTTATGTTGTTCCATCACGTACCTATGCAACATATCCTCCAATATTTGGTTTGTTCACTCGGTCTGCCCGTTTGTCTCCATGTGATATGCGGTACTAAATTTAAGTTGTGTTCCCAAGGCCTCTTGGAAACTAGTCCAAAATTGTCTTGTAAACAACGATCTTCTATCGGATATAATACTCTTAGGCATTCCATGCAGCCTCACAATCTTAGTGATAAAAACTATAGCTATGTCAGGTGCCCGATACATCGTACGAAAAGGAATAAAATGAGCACTCTTCGTCAGAGTGTCGACTACCACAAAAATCGAGTCATGTCTCCTTGCCGTCAGTGGCAGTCCAACAATGAAATCCATCAAAATGACCTCCCATTTCAATTCTGGAATAGTGTGTGGTTGTATTAATCCTGCTAGATTTATATGTTCAGCCTTCACTTGCTGACATTCTAGACATCTTGCCACATAGTTGACTATGTCTGCCTTCATTCCTTTCTAGAAGAATAAGGGTTTAAGGTCTGCTTTCATCTTTGTGACTCCAACATGATCCATGTACATTACTCTATGAGCCTCATTTAGGATCATACTCCTCAACTCATCGTTGGGTGGTACGTAAATTCAACTTTTAAATCTCAATAATCCATCGTTGTCTATAGTAAATCCCTCAAATTTTGGTACCATCATTGTGTTTTATCTTATAAAATCCTTGAACGCTTTGTACCAGTCATCGTTGCACTGTAAAGTTAGGATATTTTCACGTAGATTCATCTGAAGAAGCATCACCGAAAATATGTGTGGTTTCTTACTCAACGCATCCGCCACTCTGTTCACTATTTCTTTTATGTAAGTAATCTTTAAATTGTAATCTCTAAGAAATTTTTAGCAACGCCATTGTCTCACGTTCAAGTCGCTTTGTGTAAAGTTGTGTTGTAGAGAAAAGTGGTCCATTTTTAGTTCAAATTTTCATCCAATAAGGTAGTGTCTCCAAACTCTCAAGGAATAAACAATGGCTAGCAACTCCAAATTATGTGTTGCAGAGTTCTCTTCATTCCTTCTCAAATTTATAGAGATGTAAGCGACCACTCGACCGTATTGCATCAAGAATCTGCCTAATCCTTCCTTGGATGTGTCAGTTGTTACCAAGAATTCCATGTCCATGTCAGGGACCTTAGTATTGGTTCTATCGTCAAAAAATCCTTGAGCCTCCAAAATACTTTCGGGCATTTCTCGATCCAAACAAACTTCTTGTTCTTCTTCTGCAATTCCGTGAATGGATTTGCTATCTTCGAAAAAACCTTGGCGAACCATCAATAGAATCCTGCTAAACCCATGAAGCTACAAAATTTAGGGACACTCGTCGATGCAGGCCATTCCATAATATCCTCGACCTTTGTTGGATCTAGAACGATACCTTCGTCGGAGATGACATGCTCTAAGTAGTGAATCTTCGATTGATAAAACAAGCATTTAGACAATTTCCCATACAATTTTTTCTCTCATAGACACTATAGTACCATGCACAAGTGCTCATCATGCTCCTCCATCGTCCGCGAGTAAATCAAAATATCATCAATGAATACTTGGACGAACTTGTCCAAGTATTTGCGAAACACCCCATTCATCAAAATCATAAATATCCCTAGGGCGTTCATCATTCCAAATGGTAAAACAACAAACTCATAATGTCCAAACCTCGTCTTAAAGGCCCTCTTAGGGATGTCATCCTCCTTGATCTGTAACTGGTGATACCTTGATCACAAGTTGATTTTTGAAAACACCCTCCCGCCTTTCATTTGATCAAACAAATCATCAATCCTTGGCAACATATATTGATTCTTGATCGTTACCTTGTTCAATTGATGGTAGTCAATGCAGAGTCTCCATGACACATCCTTCTTTCGTATGAAAATAGCAGGCGCCCCCCATGGTGACACACTCGGATGTATAAGTCCTAGGTCCAACAACTCCTTCAGTTGCATTCTCAACAACTATAACTCTGGGGTCGACATCCAATAAGGCGTTCCTGCTATTGATTCATCTCTCAGTTTTAGGTCGATGGTAAATTCCAATTCCCTCTCTGGCGACATCCCAGATAACTCCTCTAAGAAGACATCTGCAAATTCTCATACTACCGGAAGGTTTTCTGGTCCTTATGCCACGCCATTTTTGTTTAACGCAAGGATCGCATAAAGCTTGCATCCCTTATGCATGCTCTTCCATAGCTATAAGGAAGAGATGAACCTCAGGGAAACCCCCTAGTTAGGACCTACAATCACGCTTCTTTGTCCCTCATCATCGACCAAGCTCAACTGTTTCATCTTACAATTGAGTATTGCCTCATGCAATTCCAACCAGTCCATACCGATCACGATGTCATAAGACCCTAAGATTGTGACGTACATGTTGGCCCTTATGAAAAAATCTCCCAGGTTAAGGATACAACCCGTAACCTTCCCTCCAACCTTTTTTTTGCTCCCGAATCCATTTCTACAAAGCTAAACTCGTCCTGTTCAACTTCCTTTATCTTAATTATTTTTAGCGTTGCACTAGAAATAAAACTCTTTGTAGCACCTGGATCTATCAGAATACTAAGGGTCTAGTCAGCGATGGTACCTGACATCTCGAGCACAGTCTATTGGTGTTGTTCCTGGCGGTTATTCACCACTGCATGAATCCGATGGGCCTTCCCCAATTCTCCCATGGTAGTGGGTTTGACTGATCCAGATGCTCTGGTCCTCTCCACTGGGTAGTCATGTTGGTAATGTGTCTCCCCACATGTCTAACACCCTTTCTTCATTCCAATACTCCTGGTACTCGAAGTAGAAGCTGATGGACCACTGACCTGAAACCTTGAACTTTTCTGTTGAACATGCCTAAACTGCTAGTGTTGTTGGTGCCGCGGCCCTCGGTAAGGAGTCCACTACTGAGGTTTTGGTCATCGAGGTGTAGTGAAAGTGGATCATCTCTAGAAGCCACGATATCCTGGTGAATGTCTAGCTGGTGTCTGATGTTGCTGCGCACCAGATGATGCCTTTCCCGCTGGTCTCGCTGGAGTCCTGCTCTAACCCTCGATGATAACCTCCTCCTATGCTATGAGGGATTTTTGGACACCATCATGCAAGGTTGGAGGCATCAAAATCCTCACCTTTGCATGAATGATGATGTTAAGGCTGAAAATGAAATGTTTGGCCTTAATTCACTACTACATATGGGTAGATTATTCCACGAAAATTTTCCACGCTTCCACTAGTTTCATATTTTTTTTAAACAGGGTGGGATTTTTGTCGCAATTTCCACAAAAGTTTGACGCAATATCGACAAAAATCTTAATTTAACCTAGTCAGTATTTTCGTCGCTATAGCGACAAACTTTCATGGCAATAGCGATGAAAATTTTGTCTATCTCATTGGTCGGTGTTGACGACTAGTTGACTATTTTATCTATATATACGTAACTTTAAGAGACTTTGCAACACAATTGCTATAGTTGTGACACTGTTCTTGGCTTTTGTTTGAGCTGTTTATTTTTTCTGTCACCCACCGGTTGAACAAATCCAATTCTCGAACTACATAGATCGGATTTTGAACTTGCAAGGTTAGTATGTTATTTTTTATTGATGTACTCATTTAACTTGTAATTTTTTTTTCAAATGTCCAAATTGCATTTAGCTTATTTTTTCCTTGATAATATATTTATATAATATGT
>JASDQU011175912.1:5110-15189 GCA_032191745.1 Picea mariana
GTACTTAATTCATTCCTTCAGTAAGATATATCATCCTCGGAAGCTCAAAGATTGTTTCAACTAAGTTCCTCCTTGAAATAAAGATTGAGGATAAGGATATATACATATATTACATAGAAAAAAACCCAAAGAAAGTATGCTCAAGAAAGAGGATATTCTCAAGGTGAAACGTATTTTTTAATGAGGAAGTGAAAATATCTTCATTGGGGCTATGCATGCTCACTAGTAGTAGAGCTACGTATGTGATTATGAGGTAACTTTTTTGGAGCTATGGACACTTGCAGGCAATGGAGCAACACCAGAATAATGCTAGAGTCACTTAGAGACCTTTAAAAACCTCCTAACACTAGATGTTTGATCTAAATCAGTTCTTTCTCTTATTTAAACATTGTCAATTAAAAGGACTGCTATTATGTTTGGATAAATTGTTGGAACATCAAGCCCTGATTGTTCATCACACTTCTCCTGGATTCATTCGGTCGAGCGGTTGAGCGGTCAACCTACATCTAGAAACAGTTAGTCCGGTGATCAACGAGATCTCTACATTAGTGAGTTGAGCAGTCAACAAGTCTATCTGTCGGACAATCAACCAACAGTCGAAGATATTAGGTCGGTGGATCAACCAATTGAGAAATCGACTACGAGTTGGGCACATGGACGATCGGGTCGAGCATCCTTGTCGATATGACTAGATGGCATGGATTTGATGGAGTCAACTCTAACAACTAATGATTATATTTGGACAAGATCCTCTTGATTTCATGGAAGTTGGTTAAATATTAAGGCTATAAATATCAAACCTCGTGGGTCATTAAAATCATGGTGATATCAATGTCCAATATGCATTGTGATGTTCTAATCACAGTACGTTGATCTTAGTGTTGTAACGGTGTCTTTAGACATCGCCTTTGTCTTTGAAATTTTATCTGTGCTTCGATTATCTGCAAAATTGTTTGTTTGTTTCGTAATTGGTTCCACCCTATTCCCCAACATGTTATTAGAGCCAATGGTTTGAAACCTCACATGTTATTCGCAAATCTTATTGAGTTGGATTTGTTGTGTGATTGACTCTAGGTCGGTGGTTTATCGATTGGAAATTATTGAAACATGATTGTTTATGTCTAGATATCAGAGATGGCTTTGAAGATTGATCCTATAATTCTAAACAGATCAAATTATGAAGTATGGGAACTAGATATGGAAAACCTACAAAAAAGTAATGGAATGTGGTAGTATACGAAGATTGTGATTCCAGATCCAACAAACGATCAGGAAAAGTTCATTGTTGATGGAAAAAAGGATGAGGTCATGGGGGTCATCACGACCTATATCTCACAAAAGATTCATTTTCACCTAAGTGGAATTGACTTCCCTCATCAAGTCTGGAAGAATCTGAAGTCATTGTTCAACAGAGTCAACGAAAACCATGTCATGCAATTGGAGAAGATTTGATCTCTCTTGATCCTCATTCTTTTGATAGAATAGGGGACTATCTGACGTGTGTAAAGGAACTCCAGTTGAAATTGGGCAAATGTGGAAAGAATTATCAAAATAAATATGGACAACTCCTCGAGTTGGTCCTAATGAATTTGAGAACACCATTCAACGTGTTCGTCTCACCTTTCCGCACCAATTTTTAGGCACGCAAAGAATATGGAAAGAAGATGGTAATGACTATACCTTTGAATATTTCTATGGCCTTTTGATTATTGATCAGCACAGATTGCTTGAAGAAGGTAAGATTGGTGGTAAACAACAATCCCACTTTCTCAAGGGAAAGAGCAAGTCGAATCACAGGGAAAGAGGATAGTTTGATACCCCTACATAGAGATTTGGATACCATGACTAGAAACCTAAAAGGAAAATAGATGCACCTAATCAAAGTCGAAAGAAGAATGCATGTCAGTACTGTGGAAAGACTGGACATTTTTATGAGTTATCCTACAAGAAGAGAAATGATTTAGAGGAGAAGGTTAAATGCCTTGAAGGAGACGTGTCCATTGTACGTTGACCCGCTGATAATTTCACCTTCCAATTCAGAAATTCTCAAACCATGTTGTCCCATTCTGCACAAAATGAATCGGTAGTCGACTTTGGGTGCACTCATCATATAGCTAAGGATGCTTCCTTGTTCACGTCCTTGGGTGAAGCAAAGGAGAGGAAGATTTATGTTGTTGATTATTTCGCTCTTGGTATTGTTGGTCAGGGTGATGTTACTTGTAGACATGGGAGAATTTTTTATATTTATCATGTGCCAAATCTCAATGCCAATATGTTGTTTCTTGCTCAGTTAACACAGACAGGTAAGATTGTAGAATTTTTGCTATATCATTTCTATGTTCGAGATTTGAAGAAAGGTCAATCAATTGTCATCGAAGGGTTTCTCAACCCGAAGGAAAGTCTGTATAAATTATGTGACACAACTTGACCCGACAGCGAACTGACTACTCTTGTTGCTCAGACTGATGAGCAAAGTAAAAATTGGCATGAACGACTCGGAAGCCTAAATTTTCAAAGTCTATAGTCAATGACAACTCAGAACATGGTTGTTGGTTTACCTAAAGTGTTTCCCCCTAAAGGATTATGTAAAATTTGTGTGCTTGGAAAGCATCATCATGCACCTTTTGACTCTGGAAAAGCATGGCAAGCACAAAACCTCCTGGAGTTGGTTCGCAGTGATGTATGTTGCATCAATCTACCTTCCCTCGCAGGTGCACGGTGTATTTTAACTTTCATTGATGATCTCTCTTATTTCACTTGGGTTTATTTTCTTAAGAATAAGAATATTTTCTTTGAAAAGTTCAAAGAGTTTAGAGCCTTTGTTGAAAAGCAATGTGGCCAACCCAACAAGTGCCTGAGATCAAAAAATGGTGGTGAGTATGTAAATTGACCTTTTGAAGAATACTTGGTTCGATCTTGTATTGACTGGAAGTAGTCAATTCCTCACACACCTCAGCAGAATGGCATCGTCAAATGCAAGAATCAAATGTTAGTTGAAATGGATAGATGTCTTTTACAAGCCAAAGACCTGCCTCCTCACTTCTAGGAAGAAGCAGTATATTGTGCAAACTATCTACTCAATTGCATCTCGACTCAAGTTATTCCTTCCATGACTCCATTCGAATGATGGTGTGGAAAGAAGCCTTCTTTCGGCCACCTCCGTGTGTTTGGATGTGTTTCATGGGCTCATATTTCCGATGATTGTAGAAAGAAATTGGATGCAAAGAGCCATTCTTGCATCGTGATGGCCTGCTCTGAAGATTCAAAATCCTATTGAATGTTCGATCCTTTCAAATGACAAATCATTATCAGACGAAATGTATGGTTTGATGAGAAGTGTTCTAGCATTAAGTTGTTGAAGGCCTTTTCTAGATTGTTGCAGGATGATCCCTTTGATGTTGTCTTTGACATTGGTTCTCCTATTCCATTTTCCAATCCGTTGACTAGACAGTCGAACTCGGTTCCTATTTCGATTAGACCATCGACCTCCAAGTCGATTAATCCATCGATATTTGTCTCGACTAGTCCACCATCTTCATTGACTGAATTGTTCCGACTTCTGATTGACCTTCTATAGTGAAAAACATTCCACCTATTTCTTGTCTACCCCGATGGGCTACCAAGATAATTGAAGATGTTGGAGCTTATGCCGACGATATTTCCTTCGGAAGAAAAACTCAAATTCAAAAGAAACATGCCATTGTTGCATTGTTGACTCATGTACTTGAAACTTTTGATCTGGTTGCCTACTCGGATGCCTAAGGAAAACCTGAATGGGAAGAGGCTATGCAGACATAAATTGATTCTTTGTCGAAGAATCATACTTGGGACTTAGTTCCTCGACCGCAAGGAAAGAATGTTGTGAAGTGTCGATGGGTCCATAGGACCAAATTTACCTCTAAAGGTATTGTTGAGCAACATAAAGCATGCTTGGTTGTGAAGGTATTTTCTCAACAAGAAGGTATTGGCTACACTGAGTCCTTTTCCCCTATTGCAATGATGAACTTTGTTCAATTGATTCTTTCCCTTGCTACTCGTTTTGGATGGAAAATCCATTAGATGGATGTGAAAAGTGTTTTTCTTCATGGAGACCTATCTGAAGAAATTTTCATGGAACAACCACCTGGTTTTGTGACAAATTCTAACTTGGTTGTTGACTCAAGAAGTTGCTTTATGGTTTGATGCAAGCTCCCTAAGCTTGGCATGCTAAGATCGACAGTTTCTTTCTTCGACTTGGCTTCAAAAGTTGTGAATCCGATCATAGATTTTATGTACTCCATACCAATGGAGACACTTTGATTGTTTTTATATATGTTGATGACCTTGTCATTACTGGGAATAATATTGATCTCATTCTTAGATTGAAGAAACAACTTGTTGACTCCTTTGACATGACAGATCTTGGTACTCTACATTATTTTTGGGTCTTCAAGTATTACCACTATGTGATGGTTTTTTTATTTCTTGATATAGATATGTGATGGATCTTTTGACACATTTTAATATGGTTGATTTTAAGCCCTATGCTACTCATTTTCAATTTGTAGTAAATCTCACCAAAACCTATCAAGCACCCATAGTCAATGCTACACTTTATCAACAACTAGTCGACAATCTTATTTATCTCACTCACAGTCGACCTGACATTTTCTTTGTTGTTAGTGTGGTTTCTCGGTTTATGCAGGACCCTAGAGAAAGCCACTAGAAAGTAATAAAATGAATTTTCTATTATATCAAGGGTACCACTCATTTTGGTATCAAGTATTTTCGAAGTTCATATTCGTTGGTTAGCTTAACCCACTCTGAATGGGCTGGCGATAGTGATCATCAGAAGTCCTATCTTGGCTATGTGTTTCACTTAAGCAATAAACCGTTGGTGTGGTTGTGAAACAAACAAAAGGTAGTCTCCTTGTCAACTATAGAAGCGGAATATTGTGGCCCCGTTCAAGCAAGTACTAAAGCATTATGGATCTGCCAACTTCTGGGTGAACTTGGTTTTCCTATTCATACCTCAACTACAATATACTATGATAATCAAAGTGATATATAGGTTGTTGAAAATCATGTTGCCCACAGTAATATGAAGCATGTTTAGCTCCATGCTCACTATTTGAGACAGTTATTTCATAAGCATGTTGTCCCTCTTGAATATTGCAGAATAGATGATCAGGTTGTTGATATCTTCAAAAACCTTTTATCTAAAGTTATATTTATCATGATCTCTATGATGATTGGGATTCGGGAATCTGAAATTATGGGGGGGTGTCATGATGATGTAATTCCACCTCTTGAATCTCTAGAGACATGTGTCGATGGGGGGATGTTGGAACATCAAGCCCAAATGGTTCATCACACTTCTCCTAGATTCATTTGATTGGGCAATCGACCTACATCTGGAAATAGTCGATTGGGAGATTGACCATATCTCTACATTAGTTGATCGAGTAGTATACAAGTCTATCAGTCAAACAGTCGACCAACAATCGAAGATAATCGGTCGGTGGATCGAACAGCTAAGAAATTGACTACGAGTTCGAAGCATGGATAGTCAGGTCAAGAATCCTTGTTGAGCCGACTACACAGCACGAATTTTACAGAGTCAACTCTAACTACCAATTGTTATATGTGGATAAGATCCTCCTAATTTTATGGAAGTTGGTTAGATCTTGAGGCTATAAATAACATACCTCGTGGGTCATAACAATCACGGCAATATCAATTTCCAATATGCATTGTGATGTTTTGATTACAGTGCGTTGAGATTAAGTGTTGTAACAGTGTCTTTAGACACCACCTTTGTCTTCAAAATTGTATCCCCTCTTCGATTATCTGTAGAATTGTCTGTATGTTTCGTAATAGGTTTCACCTTATTCCCAAACATCAACAATTGAACCTTCATGGAAGGACAAAGAATTATTTCTAAGTTATGCATAAGAGGATCTATGAGTAATTTTTGTTTTGAGTCATGCTCTAGCTTTCCCTCCACTTGAAATTGATTTTTTTTATTCGAAGGTGTGCATGCAAATATTTTGGTTATGTCCAGTGAATCACCATTTGTTGAGAACGCAACACACATTATTTTTGTTTTGCAATTTTTAGGTACTACTTTTCTTTAAATTTTTGTTAATCTTGAAAATAAATTATGGATCTTAGTTTCAATGGATTTGCATGTCAATGCATATTTTTCAATTCATCCCCTTTGTCTTAAGAAAACCCAAAAATATCCTAAGTCTTTTGGCCTTGATTAATTAAGTTTTTCATGTCGATAGAAAAGTAAAAAAGGAAAGCAATGAAAAGTGTTGCTCAAAGGTAAATTTCTTCATCGATCATAAATAGGCCAACTATGTGAACTTTGTGTTGATGAAAGTTAAAAGAGCCAATGATCGCCAAAGTCAAATTTCAGGTCGACGAGCGCTCATCGACGGTAACTTTTACTTTAGTCGAAATGAAAAAAAGAAAAGGCAGTGACAACAAACTGAAAAACATTGCCAACACTCATCACTACGCCTTTTAACTTTCACCCTTCATAGTTTGAAACTCAACCAATGACCCTATTTTGCATGAATTTCGAGAATCCATGTGATTTCTCACCCAAACAATCTTTACATCGTTGCATTTATAAACTTCACCCAAACATTAAAGTTTGAACCAACTATCGACGACAAATGTGAAAAGCTATTGTTAGCCATTAATTTACCAATTTGGTCACTAGATTGTCTAATCACCATTAAATTACCAAGATTTGCATAATCCAGTCAGGTTCGATTAAGATTTGGCAATTATGACTCTAGATTGTTTCAATTTTACAATAAGTATTCAAATCTTGCCACCATTTTTGCTCACCTAAGCAAGAATTTGAGTGTTGTGTGCAAGAATTGAACTTTGTGATTGAGGATTTGGATGTTGTGAGATGTGATTGTGAGTGATAGATGGGTATTTGTCAGCTATTATAGTTTAACAGTTAAGCATGAATCCCTTGAGTGTTGCTTTCCTGATTCCATGTGTCCCCCACCCCTTGCACATAGTCGACTAAATTATGTGACAGATCTTGGCTGCGTTTGTTTCCACTCATCTCATTTATACAACATTGTTACCGGTTCGCCACTCTAGGTATGTTCATGAACTCCATAATTTCAAGTTTGATTGAATGTCGCCTCCATTGTATTGAATTATATGAAATGGAAAGTGTGGATGTTCTTCATGGAAAGGAAGATATAGTTCTTACTTCTTCTTAAGGTCAATTTTGTATGTGAATTTTTATCTCATGTTTTTATTTTATTTCATAATTTGATATAACATTGTAAGGTCGAATGTTGTTATGAATTGACTAGATTTTATCTTTAACTATGTTTCCATTTCACTCCTTCTCGAGAAAAATGCCCCAAGAAGGACTCTTGCTAGGACACCCAGAAAATCCCCTAAGGGGCAAAAACCCATGGAGAAAACAAAAGATCCTTCACAGCAAATACATGTTGAAATTGAAACTTCCTCAAAAGAGTATGTCCTTTTTATATAGATGTTTTACCCAGAATAGAAACAACCAAGACTTGTGTTTAAAGACACTAGGGCCACCACGGGTGCCAAAACTCCATTCCCATGATGGGGAGAGGTATACAAAAGAATTCACACTGAAGAGTATCCTAATATAATCCCTCACAACGACCCTGAGATAAGGTAAACATATGACAGGGTATTTATTAGCACAAGGAAATCTCGTCTACATTTTGTCGTAGTGAGAACACCAACTATGCCATGTTTTGAGGAAATTGATTGTGTCATATCTCATGTCAACTTGGAGAATAGAACCATCATAAATGAAGAAGTAAGATGCATAGGTTATCACTTAGAAACTGAGTTGCAAAAATACTACATGTTCCTACAAATTGCTATTTACATGGCTAAAATTTTGTGGAGCAATTCAATGAGCAATATGATGCAAAGAAAAAAAAAATCTAGCAAGTGCATGGAAGAGAAAATATTCTTCTACAAGTTTGATGGTATCTACTCCACCACTAATTTACAACAACCCTATATATATACAATGACCCTATCTATACAATGGCCCTAATAGCCAAGTTTCATGGTGAGAAATATTGTCTACACTTCAAGGATGCATGGCTTCCATTGGCATACACCATGGTTACTGCCATGCAAATATTCAATTGGCCTGCCATTTTTTCTTATTCCCTCAACAAGATGGTTGAAAGGGTGCAGAAAGCTAAGGCCAAACCAAGAGTGGTACCAACATTTTACATGTCATCCTATATTTTAGATGTTATTTGCACCACAAATGGATTCTCTGGTGTAAACTTGACCTTGCATATATCAAAATCTTCAGTGCATGTGTATTGTTAGGTTCTTTGGGAAAACAAATATAAGAAGAATTACACTATGATTTGTGATAAGTTCTTGGCTCCTCTTCACAGGCTCATATTTTCAAGGAGTGTCCAGGGTTTACCAAGGAAGCCATGAGGCTAATTGGATGTATTGGGAGCTGGTATTTACAAGAAAACTACACCTATTTAAGAATTTTTGGTGCAACTATAGCACCACATTTGTTGCCTAGGTTTGTACCAAATATATTGCTTTTGGGAGAAATAGCGTACCATAATGTATTATAGGGATTTAACGCTTTTTTTCTTAAAGAATCCAAAAAGAAGATTTTTTTTGCATATAAGTTCAACATGGGCCATTATCATTTGAAATATCCAAAATAGGCCAAGAAAGAAGCCAACTATATCCTTGAATACTGATTCCCTCAAGGCCAACTCAAAAGACATGACCAACTTGGTCTTGTGGCCAAACATTGTGATTTGATCTCTTTATCTTGGTCATATACCCATGACCAATGGTAGGATAAACTCCCATAGGAAAATGCCAAAGATTGGGAAGAATTCCAAGCTCATATGATGTCCTCGGGCTTAGTATCTTTCTCTACCATGACTCCAAAAGGCCAAATAGAAGAGATAGATAGAAGGCTGGATGAAATAGAAAGAGTGAGAAAGGAAGGAGAAGAAGCTAGAAGAGATGAAGAGATCAAGATGAAGGAGGAGGTAGAGAAGAAAGAAATTGAGGATGAACAGAGGAGACAATATCAAGAGGACAAAATATGGAGGAAAATTGAAGAAGAGATAAGGAAAAGATAAGAGGAATCAAGTGCCCAAATGCTAGAAGAAGCCAAAAGGATAGTCACTGAGGAAAATATTAGGAAGAAGGCCCAGAAGGATGCTCAAGAGAAGAGAGGCTAGAAGATTAAATGAAAAGAAAAGAAGAAGAAGAGAAAATAAGGCAAGAAGAGGAATTGATGAAGAAGGAGAAGGAACAAAGAATCCTAGATGAAGAACAAAAGAAGAAACTTGAGGAAAAAAAGAAAAAAGAAGCAGAGCAAAGGCAGCTAGAAGAAAATGAGATATTGATTGTCGAAGAGGAGTAGAAGAGACAAGAAGAAGAGGAGAGGAAAAGGAAAGAGGAAGAAAGGTTGCGACAACAAGCAACCCAGACTGAATCAGACATAGGTGTTGCAATAGGTGACACCCAACAACAAATAGAACAGATCCTCGTACAACAAATAGCATAGTAGACAACACCTCCTCCAAGAAATGTCATAGATTTGAAATGAGAGGATGTAATTGTCCCAAAGGTGGGGGATAAAGGCAAAAAGACGATGATGGAATAGGTACACACTCCAGGTAGCCTAAAGAATTCCTTATCATGGGGAGACCAACTAATTCCAAAACCTCTAGAAGAAGTTGTAGATCTCAATTCTATAGCATATAACCATCACAAGCAAACTATTGTGAAAATGACCCAAAAGATAAAGAGAGTGGATGTAGATACCACTATCCTCTGCACCACTGAGTCTATGATAGAGACCAAGAAAACTAAGCTCAGTGACTTATTTTCAATTGGGATAGCCATCTCATATGCCACCATTGACAAGGCCAAAGTTAAAGTAGAGGAAATCAAAAGCCTTGGAAAACATATTGCTATATTGGAAAACCAGGTCAAATGGTACAAGTGAGCACAAGATTTAGTAGGAAATTTCATAGATGAAGTCCTAGAGGAAAACAATATTAACG
>JASDQU011175912.1:15209-26513 GCA_032191745.1 Picea mariana
ATATTCGTTGGTTAGCTTAACCCACTCTGAATGGGATGGCGATAGTGATGATCAGAAGTTCTATCTTGGCTATGTGTTTCACTTAAGCAATAAATCGTTGGTGTGGTTGTGAAACAAACAAAAGGTAGTCTCCTTGTCAACTATAGAAGCGAAATATTGTGGCACCTTTCAAGCAAGTACTAAAGCATTATGGATCTGCCAACTTCTGGGTGAACTTGGTTTTCCTATTCATACCTCAACTACAATATACTATGATAATCAAAGTGATATATAGGTTGTTGAAAATCATGTTGCCCACAGTAATATGAAGCATGTTGAGCTCCATGCTCACTATTTGAGAAAGTTATTTCATAAGCATGTTGTCCCTCTTGAATATTGCAGAATAGATGATCAGGTTGTTGATATCTTCAAAAACCTTTTATCTAAAGTTATATTTATCAAGATCTCTATGATGATTGGGATTCGGGAATATGAAATTATGGGGGGGTGTCATGATGATGTAATTTCACCTCTTGAATCTGTAGAGACATGTGTCGATGGGGGGATGTTGGAACATCAAGCCCAAATGGTTCATCACACTTCTCCTAGATTCATTTGATTGGGCAATCGACCTACATTTGGAAATAGTCGATTGGGAGATTAACCATATCTCTACATTAGTTGATCGAGTAGTATACAAGTCTGTCAGTCGAACAATCGAACAACAATCGAAGATAGTCGGTCGGTGGATCGAACAGCTAAGAAATTGACTACGAGTTCGAAGCATGGACAGTCAGGTCAGGAATCCTTGTTGAGCCGACTACACAGCACGAATTTTACAGAGTCAACTCTAACTACCAATTGTTATATGTGGACAAGATCTTCCTAATTTTATGGAAGTTGGTTAGATCTTGAGGCTATAAATAACAGACCTCGTGGGTAATAACAATCACGGCAATATCAATTTCCAATATGCATTGTGATGTTTTGATTACAGTGCGTTGAGATTAAGTGTTGTAACGGTGTCTTTAGACACCACCTTTGTCTTCAAAATTGTATCCCCTCTTCGATTATCTGTAGAATTGTTTGTATGTTTCGTAATAGGTTTCACCTTATTCCCAAACATCAACAATTGAACCTTCATGGAAGGACAAAGAATTATTTCTAAGTTATGCGTAAGAGGATCTATGAGTAATTTTTGTTTCAAGTCATGCTCTAGCTTTCCCTCCACTTGAAATTGATTTTTTTTATTCGAAGGTGTGCATGCAGATATTTTGGTTATGTCCAGTGAATCACCATTTGTTGAGAACGCACACACATTATTATTTTTTTGCAATTTTTAGGTACTACTTTTCTTTAAATTTTTGTTAATCTTGAAAATAAATTATGGATCTTAGTTTCAATGGATTTGCATGTCAATGCATATTTTTCAATTCATCCCCTTTGTCTTAAGAAAACCCAAAAATATCCTAAGTCCTTTGGCCTTGATTAATTAAGTTTTTCATGTCGATAGAAAAGTAAAAAAGGGAAGCAATGAAAAGTGTTGCTCAAAGGTAAATTTCTTCATCGATCATAAATAGGCCAACTATGTGAACTTTGTGTTGATGAAAGTTAAAAGAGCCAATGATCGCCAAAGTCAAATTTTAGGCCGACGAGCGCTCATCGACGGTAACTTTTACTTTAGTCGAAATGAAAAGAAGAACGACAAACTGAAAAACATTGCCAACAACACTCATCACTACGCTTTTTAACTTTCACCCTTCATAGTTTGAAACTCAACCAATGACCCTATTTTGCATGAATTTCGAGAATCCATGTGATTTCTCACCCAAACAATCTTTACATCGTTGCATTTATAAACTTCACCCAAACATTAAAGTTTGAACCAACTATTGACGACAAATGTGAATAGCCATTGTTAGCCATTAATTTACCAATTTGGTCACTAGATTGTCTAATTACCATTAAATTACCAAGATTTGCATAATCCAGTCAGGTTCGATTAAGATTTGGCAATTATGACTCTAGATTGTTTCAATTTTACAATAAGTATTCAAATCTTGCCACCATTTTTGCTCACCTAAGCAAGAATTTGAGTGTTGTGTGCAAGAATTGAACTTTGTGATTGAGGATTTGGATGTTGTGAGATGTGATTGTGAGTGATAGATGGGTAATTGTCAGCGATTATAGTTTAACAGTTGAGCATGAATCCCTTGAGTGTTGCTTTCCTGATTCCATGTGTCCTCCACCCCTTGCACATAGTCGACTAAATTATGTGACAAATCTTGGCTACGTTTGTTTCCACTCATCTCATTTATACAACATTGTTACCGGTTCGCCACTCTAGGTATGTTCATGAACTCCATAATTTCAAGTTTGATTGAATGTCGCCTCCATTGTATTGAATTATATGAAATGGAAAGTGTGGATGCTCTTCATGGAAAGGAAGATATAGTTCTTACTTCTTCTTAAGGTCAATTTTGTATGTGAATTTTTATCTCATGTTTTTATTTTATTTCATAATTTGATATAACATCGTAAGGTCGAATGTTGTTATGAATTGACTAGATTTTATCTTTAACTATGTTTCCATTTCACTCCTTCTCGAGCAAAATGCCCCAAGAAGGACTCTTGCTAGGACACCCAGAAAATCCCCTAAGGGGCAAAAACCCATGGAGAAAACAAAAGAGCCTTCACAGCAAATACATGTTGAAATTGAAACTTCCTCAAAAGAGTATGTCCTTGTTATATAGATGTTTGTCCCAGAATAGAAACAACCAAGACTTGTGTTTAAAGACACTAGGGCCACCACGGGTGCCAAAACTCCTTTCCCATGATGGGGAGAGGTATACAAAAGAATTCACACTGAAGAGTATCCTAATATAATCCCTCACAACGACCCTGAGATAAGGTAAACATATGACAGGGTATTTATTAGCACAAGGAAATCTCATCTACATTTTGTCATAGTGAGAACACCAACTATGCCATGTTTTGAGTAAATTGATTGTGTCATATCTCATGTCAACTTGGAGAATAGAACCATCATAAATGAAGAAGGAAGATGCATAGGTTATCACTTAGAAACTGAGTTGCAAAAATACTACATGTTCCTACAAACTGCTATTTACATGGCTAAAATTTTGTGGAGCAATTCAATGAGCAATATGATACAAAGAAAAAAAAATCTAGCAAGTGCATGGAAGAGAAAATATTCTTCTACAAGTTTGATGGTATCTACTCCACCACTAATTTACAACAACCCTATATATATACAATGACCCTATATATACAATGGCCCTAATAGCCAAGTTTCATAGTGAGAAATATTGTCTACACTTCAAGGATGCATGGCTTCCATTGGCATACACCATGGTTACCGCCATGCAAATATTCAATTGGCCTGCCATTTTTTCTTATTCCCTCAACAAGATGGTTGAAAGGGTGCAGAAAGCTAAGGCCAAACCAGGAGTGGTACCAACATTTTACATGTCATCCTATATTTTAGATGTTATTTGCACCACAAATGGATTCTCTGGTGTAAACTTGACCTTGCATATATCAAAATCTCCAGTTCATGTGTATTGTTAGGTTCTTTGGGAAAACAAATATAAGAAGAATTACACTATGATTTGTGATAAGTTCTTGGCTCCTCTTCACAGGCTCATATTTTTCAAGGAGTGTCCAGGGTTTACTAAGGAAGCCATGAGGCTAATTGGATGTATTGGGAGCTGGTATTTACAAGAAAACTACACCTATTTAAGAATTTTTGGTGCAACTATAGCACCACATTTGTTGCCTAGGTTTGTACCAAATATATTTCTTTTGGGAGAAATAGCGTACCATAATCTATTATAGGGATTTAACGCTTTTTTTCTTAAAGAATCCAAAAAGAAGATTTTTTTTGCATATAAGTTCAACATTGGCCATTATCATTTGAAATATCCAAAATAGGCCGGGAAAGAAGCCAACTATATCCTTGAATACCGATTCCCTCAAGGCCAACTCAAAAGACATGACCAACTTGGTCTTGTGGCCAAACATTGTGATTTGATCTCTTTATCTTGGTCATATACCCATGACCAATGGTAGGATAAACTCCCATAGGAAAATGCCAAAGATTGGGAAGAATTCCAAGCTCATATGATGTCCTCGGGCTTAGTATCTTTCTCTACCATGACTCCAAAAGGCCAAATAGAAGAGATAGATAGAAGGCTGGATGAAATAGAAAGAGTGAGAAAGGAAGGAGAAGAAGCTAGAAGAGATGAAGAGATCAAGATGAAGGAGGAGACAGAGAAGAAAGAAATTGAGGATGAACAGAGGAGACAATATCAAGAGGACAAAATATGGAGGAAAATTGAAGAAGAGATAAGGAAAAGATAAGAGGAATCAAGTGCCCAAATGCTAGAAGAAGCCAAAAGGATAGTCACTGAGGAAAATATTAGGAAGAGGGCCCAGAAGGATGCTCAAGAGAAGAGAGGCTAGAAGATTAAATGAAAAGAAAAGAAGAAGAAGACAAAATAAGGCAAGAAGAGGAATTGATGAAGAAGGAGAAGGAACAAAGAATCCTAGATGAAAAACAAAAGAAGAAACTTGAGGGAAAAAAGAAAAAAGAAGCAGAGCAAAGGCAGCTAGAAGAAAATGAGATATTGATTGTCGAAGAGGAGTAGAAGAGACAAGAAGAAGAGGAGAGGAAAAGGAAAGAGGAAGAAAGGTTGCGACAACAAGCAGCCCAGACTGAATCAGACATAGGTGCTGCAATAGGTGACACCCAACAACAAATAGAACAGATCCTCGCACAACAAATAGCATAGTAGACAACACCTCCTCCAAGAAATGTCATAGATTTGACATGAGAGGATGTAATTGTCCCAAAGGTGGGGGATAAAGGCAAAAAGACGATGATGGAACAGGTACACATTCCAGATAGCCTAAAAAATTCCTTATCATGGGAAGACCAACTAATTCCAAAACCTCTAGAAGAAGTTGTAGATCTCAATTCTATAGCATATAACCATCACAAGCAAACTATTGTGAAAATGACCCAAAAGATAAAGAGAGTGGATGTAGATACCACTATCCTCTGCACAACTGAGTCTATGATAGAGACCAAGAAAACTAAGCTCACTGACCTATTTTCAATTGGGATAGCCATCTCATATGCCACCATTGACAAGGCCAAAGTTAAAGTAGAGGAAATCAAAAACCTTGGAAAACATATTGCTATATTGGAAAACCAGGTCAAATGGTACAAGTGAGCACAAGATTTAGTAGGAAATTTCATAGATGAAGTCATAGAGGAAAACAATATTAACGACCAGATCATAAAGGAATTCATTGCTAAAGTATTTGAGTTTCAGGGATTAATCATTTAGTAGTCTATATTTTAAAAAGAGGATCTTATCTAGAGGGAATAACAAGCTAAGGTACAAGACCAGATATATTTTATTATGCAAATATATTTTATTACGCAAATATAGAAGAGTTGAGRTCATGAGGATCACAGTGTTAGAATTTTAAACAAAGTAAAGTTGCAGTATGGCATTGAACAGACAATTAACTACTAGCGAAAATTGTTCAATGGATCAGACAAATAGATCGAAGATGAATGGTTAGCCTATATCAAGATTTAGGACCTCATTGAAAAAACTACTACATGGTGCAAGWTTCCCAGCTTTGGCCCACCCAAAGGTTTTCGACCAGTCAACGAAGTGATGGAGAAATTCAAGAAGATTGCAGCAAAACGTGAGGTAGAAGTAARGATTATCTCCTCATTAGAGTGTGGACATCTMGGGAAATATCTTACAAGTAAAGTGAKAACAGTGACTTGGTTAGAGTCCTCCCTGCCAAAAGTAAAGAAGTATACCAAAATATTCATACTGGAAATTCCAATCCTAATTCTACCCAAGTAGCAACACGAGTTCAATACATATAAAGACTGGTATCATCGGATAGGGGATTTGGGGAATAAGTCTTCAACTTCATTGAAAAGTAAAAAAAAAATTATAACAACCATTTTATCTATTAAATTTATCTAAATGCAATCGAAATAAGGATTGCCACCAAATTCCAAATTCCTACCCTACTGTAAATTTATCTTCAAAATTTATAAATATAATTTAATTACAATTCCAACCCTGCTGTAAATTTATTTTCAGAATTTATAACCACAGTTTGAATTACATTTTATATTTTAGGAAAACTATCCTATAAACAACAAAATTGGGTGAGGAATATTCAAGTTTTCTATTTTGAAATTTTTTATAATAAAAAAGTTATTTTAGAAAACAGAGAGGTTCAGGTTGCGGAAGATGAAGTTCTTGTTTTTCATTTTCTTTTATTTTCTTTATAAAAAGAAAAAGATAATCAGGTTAGGCTGTATATCGTATTTCAAGGAAGGATAATATCTTTACAAATTCAATATTCAAGTTCAATATCTAAAAATCTGTGATACAGAGAACACTCCTGCTACAAGCTCCAAATTTTCTTTAAAATGTGATTTTTTATATAAATATATTTGTTAACTACTTCCAAATTTTACAAAAATATCTGCAAAGAAAATCATAATTGTCGTATTTCATTTGGATTTAAAAAAAGATAATAACTTTAGTTAAATCAAGGATGAGATCTGATTCCTGTGAAGTGATCTGTTCATGCTGTAAAATGCATAAATGTCTAGCTTTATTGATGCAAATGTGAAATAAGTGAAGTTTGTGAAATCTTTTGAAGCATCGATAGCATAGACTTCAACCAAATGAAGTGATCTGTTCATGCTGGAAAATGCATAAATGTTTAGTTTTATTGATGCAAATGTGAAATAAGTGAAGTTTGTGAAATCTTTTGAAGCATTAATAGCAAGTGAAGTTTGTGAAATCTTTTGAAGCATAGGCTTCAACCAAATGAATGATTAGAGAATTTTTAAAACCCTGATACAATCATAATTTTCAAGAATTCAAAAAATAAAAGCATGATAAAGCTAACTTAAAAAATAAAAGCATGACAAAGTTTAAAAAAAAAACATAAACTACAATTGCAATTTAATACCAAATATCTATGAGCCTTACCTTTGTGGACAGTTGCATGTAGGAACTGGACAGTATTCCTGAATAGTGATTTTTTCTTCCCTTTCAAATTCAGCTTTCAACCTACAGGATTGCATTGCATAATGTGATACCGGTCCAAAGAATCCCCTGACTAGTAAACCTGCTACTCAATAGGTGCTATAAAATTTATAACCAACTAGTAGTGATTTATAACCGCATCATGCATTCTTTACAAGTTTATACAACAATTAGAAACTGTTACTTATCTTGAAGTTGGAACTAGGGTTTGCATGACGCGATCAAATTTTAGAAACTGTTACTTATCTTGAAGTTGGAACTAGGGTTTGCATGACGCGATCATCATACTAGCTTTTTCCAGCATGCGGCGATCATACGAGCTTTTTTCCAGACGCGGCATGCCCAAATGTCCGCTGTGAGTGTGACTCGTGAGCGAGCACAGCCTGTGCAATAGGATTTATAACCTATTATATATATATGGTACAGTTAAATTTTTTATTTTAAAAATTAGATGAATTTTTTATTTTAAAAATTAGATGTTATTATTAATATGTTTATTTTTAAATTATTAATGTTTGATTATTAAATAAATAAAAAATGGGGAAATACTTATGTTATGAGTTTTCGAAACGTGGGAAAGTTGGGAATGTGGATATGAGTGTCCCGAAACAATAAAAGTTTCCCTCAAATTTACAAGAAACTTGAATTTGAGAGCGACAATAATATATATTAAAAAAATATAAAAAATATTTTAAATTACAATGATATTTTAGATTATAATGTATAGAAATATTGATACATTTAAAATTTTATTTCAATAAAATTGTGGTTCAATAGAGGACAATGTTTATCCTATTACAACAACGACAATATTAAAATTACATAAACTTTAAACATCTTTGTAAATTTGAAGCATTATTCTTTTTTATTGGAAAAAACAAAATAGTACTACTTTTCTAATATGAAAATAAAATGAAAATCAATGATATGGAACAAATGCTTGTAGTGGATATGGTATTGATTTATTCCACTTTCATGTTTAGTTTGGGCTTTAAGGAAAACATAGATGTATTAAAAGTTTTTCATATCCACAACTATAAAGTGAGTATTATTAAGTTTTTTTACTTAACTAATTTTTGAAATAATATAGTTTAGTCTTAGTTTTATAGTGATATTTTGAATTAATATAATGAAAATATTTGTAAGAAATTATGTATTTGTAATAATGGAATAAATATATTTACATTTTAATTTAATATAATTCTAATTTAAAGCTCTTTGTTTAGGAAACCGGTTACCAAGCTCTCATTTCTTTGATGTTGAAGCTCCCAAAAAGCTCCCAAGTTCCCAAAAGAGTTCCCAACCAATCGGGGACGTTCCCAAGCTCCCAAACTTTCGAAACTTCGAAACGATTTTCAAAAATGTCGGAAGCTGTTCCCATACAACTATGGTAAATACTCATCAAATTAACCACTATTTAAAACAAAGCTCATGAGGGTTTCATGAAGATGGGAAAAAAATCAAAAGATAGAGAACTCCACTATTTGAAACAAAGCTCATGAGAGTTTATGAAGATGGAAATGACTTTTTCGGTTTGTCATCACAAGAATTCAGTCATCATTTGTTGAAATTTACAAACCTAAATCAAATAAAAATTGCAATTATTTGTTACAGAAATTAGATTAAAATTGCAATTTTAGTCATGACCAAATTCAAATTAGTAGCCTTCCATGTTACAATGTATAATTAGATTTGGTATGTATACTTTGAGATATTAGTCCATGCCAAGAACGGACTATACTTAAAAGTCAAACTACATTGACTTCTCATTATTTTTGAAAAATTCCCAAAGTTTTTTCAAAAATATGTATTAATTTAACTTTTCCCAAACCAAATGTGGTAGTTTAAATGTTTTCAGTTTTGTCTTTTTTCTTGAGATTTTTTCAGTTTAATTTTGCTTCAAATCTGGCAAGAATGTGTTGGATCTGCAAAATTTGAGTGGCTAATTCTACATAATCCAAGTGCCCCAGGGGTTTTTCAACATACTGAATCCATTTATGCATTCAGAAATGCAATTTAAACAACAAAAAATTGTGATTTAGTCCAACCAGATTCCGGCAAAAAAGCCAAAACTTAGAACATTTAGAAAAGGCCAAAAAAAACTTATTTTCTTATTTTCTTAATTTCCAAATTTCATGTATTAATTTTTTCATTGATTCAAATATCATGATATGATTTAAATAGCCATGTTGTAAACTATTTTTTTTACATTATTTGTCAGAGTTAATAAAGAATTTGAAAAAACAAAATTATGAGTGGCATGTTTGGAGGCTATACAGATCAATGCAGTCAATGTAATGACTCATCGACTCATATTTGTTGCTCTCCTCCTAACATCCTACTACCACCCTCTAGGGCCTCCACTTGGTATGGTAACTTGCATGTATGTTATGTTGTTGTAACCTACCACCCTCCACTTGGTATGGGCACTAAGAACGAAGAGTTCACTTAACTCGACCTACGTGTATTCTCTTCAATCCCTCCTTCTTAACATAATAGTAGAAGAACCTCTCATTTCAGAATTGTTCAGAATTCAAAGTCCTATGCTCTACACGTGAAATGCTCTAGTCTACATTCCTATGTAGTAATCCACTTGGTGTTTTGCATGTATCTCAATTTGAGTGTATATAATGAATTTATAATCAAGTCAATAAAATAAAAGTCGCTCTATATTTTTGGCCCAGAATGATATAGTTAGTTGATTTTTAATTAGTATGATTGTATATTTATTCATAGTTGTATCGAAACCCATGAATATTGTTTTGTACATTTTTTTGTTCAATCTGATGGCGCTATCAGACTTATGTCTGAAACATCGAATGTCACATATCTAGATCATATTGATTATGATCTTGTGAAGAAATACTTGTCCTCATCAATTAATCTTGTGATGGATGTAGCTTCGGACTAGACCTTTCTAAAGCAACGACCTCACCCTTCATTTCTAGACTTTCCCATTTCAAATGAACAAATCATTGCTAAGAACAACTACATATTCATTCACATTGATAATAGTGGCATACTCAACCAATATTATTCCGGACAAGAAATATGCACATAGCATGGAAATATTATATATATATATAAAGGACAATATATGGAGAACGATATATATATATATATATATTTTTAAATATTACAATGCTCGAATGAGATATTACTTCATTTGCAACAATACTGGGTAATTTTCATGAGGAGAACTACCATATATTTTATGGCGGCTCACATTAAACGAACGGACTTTCATGCAAACATAGTTCCAAATATTTCATTGAACTAGGTAAAGTTCCAAATGTTCATTGAATTATGAAAAGTTCCAAATGTTTTATTGAACTCAGCAGGCACTAGCTCCTTTGCAGCTATTTTTCTTGTTAATATAATTAGCAATTAAGTATGAGCTTTGTATCTATCAAGTGCAAGTTTCGTATTTATTATTCTTTAGCATGTTAAGAATTATTAAGTGATAGATTGATTAATTGTTGGATGAGTAAGTGTTTTTTAATTTTGTTTTTTTATATATATAAAGTATTATGTAAATATTTATGCGTGCAAAAAAATTGTGTGATATATGTATTTTGTTGTGTTTTAGAATTTTTCTTTTATGATAATAAAATATATATACAATTTATTTAACATTAAACATATTTTATGTTGTAAGGGGTAGAAGGTGTGGGGGAGTATCCATGATTTCAGAGGAAGAAAGGTTGTCTATTATACCTAGGGGCTTGGAAATGTCTCAAACAATCTTGTGCAGGCCTACTTGTTGTGGTGAGGCCTCATCATTGCCAGGGAAGAAGGAATTAGAACCATGATAGCACTCGGAGACACCATGTTGGTAACCCTGATAGCACTCAAAGACTCCATGTTGGTCATTAAAGCAGTGATGGATCAAGCTAGTCCAGGCTCGGAGACTCCACGCTGGTAACCCTGATAGCGCTCGAAGACTCCATGTTGGTCATTAAAACAGAGATGGATCAAGCTAGTCCAGGGGGGCAAGGTGGCATCATCCTTAAGGTTGGGATCCTTAATAAAAAAGAGGGTACTAATATCTACCCTAATCCCTTAAATATTTGAATGGCACCAAATCCAATAGACATTCATTATGCATCAACAACTAGAGAATATTTTTCAATGGACGACATGTGGCCTTCGCAGCTCCCACACTTTGATCATTTGGCCTCACTTGATTTTATTAAATGCACAA
>JASDQU011175915.1:27759-38899 GCA_032191745.1 Picea mariana
CTTAATTTGAAACAATATCTAAACTTGATATAAGTTTTGCCTTGTTTGACAAGTGCATAAACAATATATGTGGTTGGCACCAAACATATATCTCGTAACAAGCCAAGTGCCTAATAATTTCCTTGCACATGTTCTAATTCGGCACAATACAAATATATATGATCTCCATTGTTAACTTGTTTTCCTTTAACAAACCAAGAATATTCCAGTTTGTTTTCACCTTCCACGGATTTACACTCTCTAACATTCTTCATTTCCCTTGATAGCTCAAGTGTTATCCTATTATTTTCTTTCCTAACATTCATGGAGGTTCTAGTTGCAATTTTGGATGCCATTATTGAAGGTCGTGATTCAGATATATTCATAGATAATCTCTTTCCTTACATTTTCTTATAAGATAAAAAAAAAAAAAAAAATAGGACTTTTACATTATAATAAACTAAAAAAAAAATATTGAATATAAGAACTAATTTAAAAAAAAAAAAAACATTAACCCATATTTAAAATATTTTGAACCATGGAATTATTAAGCTTATGTCGGGACCATGCCTTGGTCCTGGGGGGTTGGAGCAATGCTCAACATCACTCTATCCCGGCCAGCCCCATAGCCAAGCCGTGGGAATGCCCACGGGGCTAGCCCCCTACGACCAAATCACGGTCCGAGGGACCGTGACTTGGCCAATAGGGGCCAGCCACATGGCCAAGCCATGGGCAGGGCTATCCGAGCTAAGGCGATGTTGGACATCACCCTAGCCCCCACTTCCAAGCCCCAAACATTGCCAAATAACCACCATGGGCCAAAACTAAAAACAAATAAGTAAAAAACAATAAAACGGATAATTTTTTTTACAAAACTATACCTAAATTTGACCTTTTTATCTTTTTTTTTCAATAACATTTAAGGATTTTGTTAAATGTTTTTGAAAAAGGTCTCAATTTTTTTAGCTTTTTAAAAAAAAAAAAAATTGAAAACATCTAAAAAAAATTAAGGTTTTTTAATTTTCGCATGAAAAATTATTATGTGATTCAAAGATAATCTTATCATTGTTGTTTTGGTAAATGGTAAGAATTTAAAAAATAACTAACCTTTAAAATTCTAGATTCTCCTCAAATGTCTTCTCGATGTTTTTCCCTTGTAGCTTGCTCCAAATCCTTTAACGAATATTKTCCAAGATATCACACAATGTAAAAAGATTAAACAAGATTGTGTATATATAACACATATGATATAAATTAATGTTAGTATAATGAATGTGGGATAAATAAAAATTAAGTATATTTTCTACATATATACCTAAAATTATATGGATCATCAATATGTTTAATGAATGTGGGATAGATAAATAAACATGAGCAATATTGTATTTAACATGTAAATAACAAAATAAAAGAGTAAAAGTTGTTTTTTATTTTTAAGGGAAAATAATAAAGCAAAAAAAATGGGGGGAAAATTTGCAGGGAAATTTGTGACGGTAATATTTTGGGGGGAAACTTTTAGGGGGGGGATTTTGGAGGGAAATTGTTTTTTTTTTTGCGGGGGGGGGCGATTTAGAGTGAAAATATCATTATGCAAGTTATAATAATGTCATAGGGAGGGCGAGCATTGATATCATTCTATGTTCTTAGAGAGAAGGGTTGGCTTCGTCAAATAAATAAGATTATATTTCTGAGACATCAGCAAATTGTTCAGATACCTCTTATGTTGGGACTAGTAAATGTGATAGGAATGTTTGTAATGCAAATGAGGCGTCGTAGTTTTCATCTAGTCATAATTTTGATCATAGTGCAAGCAATTTTATTCAACATGTTTCTCATGAAAGTCCTAAATCAGAGGAATTTGAAGGCACCAATGATGAAGAGGATGAATATGATGGTGATAAATCTATTCAACAGTTTAATAGTAATGAAAATAATCAAAATGTAGGTCAAAGTGGAGACTATGGTCAACGTTTAAATGATTGGGATAAAAATAATTCTCCAAGTGAGGAGTTTCAAGGTACCAATGAAGATTTCCAAGGAACCAATCAATATGATGGAGAATTTCCCTCAAGTGGAAATTTTAAAAGTAGAGAAGATGATTATGACAATGGTGGACACTTTTTCCTGAGTGGGGAATTTARAAACAACAATGTTGGTGATGATGAATTTTCTCCAAGTGAGAATTTTGAAGGTACTRATGAAGATTTTCCTYCAAGTGAGGATTTCCAAGGCACGAATGAGGATGATGAAGAATTCCCCMCAAGTGGGGATTTTAAAAGYAATGATGATGATTATGGCAATGCTAGATAGTCTTCCCTGGATGAGGAATTTAAAAGAAGCAATGTTGGTGATGATGATTTTCCTCCAAGTGAGGATTTTCAAGGTACCAGTGAGGATAATGAAGATTTTCCTYCAAGTGAGGATTTTCAAGCCAGTAATGAGGATGATGAAGAATATATCTCAAGTGGGGATTTGTAAAGTAGTGAAAATGATTAAGTCATTGGTGGAAACTCTTTCCTGAGTAATAAATTAAAAGGAAACAATGTTGATGATGTTGATTTTCCTCCAAGTGAGCATTTTCAAGATACTGATGAAGATTTTCAAGGAACTAAGTAGGATGGTGAAAATTTTCACTCAAGTGGGGATTTTGAAACTAATGAAGATAATTATATCAATGGTGGACACAATGTTGATGATGATTTTCCTCCAAATGATTATGTTGATGATGATGTTCTCAATCATTCAGCTACAACAAATCAACGTGATAGAAATTCTCTAGTTCAGTCTCCTGACAATGTTTTTCTTGATATTCCTTCTAGTGATAAGAAAAATCCTTCTAGTGAGGATGATGAAATAGTGGAGACATTGCAAAGAAATATTGTTTCTAGGACCAGGATTACACCTTTTCATATCAATCCAAATCATTCTAGTTATACAAGGTCTAGGAAATAATTTCTCAATAAATCAATTTCCATAAGTGAATTGATTTCAAGTGAACATTTTCAAAAGAATTGTTTTAAAAGCGTGGACTTCATGTATGCCTTGAATAAAAGGAAGACATATTTTTAATGAATAAGAGCATGAAAAAATAATATTTGATGGGGTGAATGATATCCACCAATAGAGGATATGATTATCGCATTGGGAATATTTTACTTTGCAGAAAGGATTTCAAACAAATTCACTCAATTTGTAATCTTTGTCTATCAAGAATCAATACAAGTGTTTGAAAACACAGGTATTCCAATAGAGGATGAAAACCTTCAGTAACCACTCACACAACCAAATCAAAGATCAACACACTGATGTTTTGACGTGGTAAGACTCCTATGGGGAAAGATCCACGGCCCCAGCCAATGCGGCCACTTGGAGCAGTTTATTAATGAAAAAGAAAAGGATTATGTAGAGAGATTTTACTTGAGAGTTTCTCACAATCAATTATCAGCAAATGACCCTCCATTATCTTTAAATAGATATCATGGACCAATCGGTTGTTAATCCATGGATCAATGGCCATTAAGATGGAGGAGAATATGAATTGTCGGATCACTCTATGTCGAGAACATATCGTGACCGCCAGATTTTCTAACTACAAATGCATACTAAAGAAACACACTAAGAAACACAATTTTATCTAACGACACATTAGACCAAGTAGATCTTAACTAACTCCTAAATGTCTAAATATCCTAACATGCCCCCTTAAGAACAACTTGGGATAGGATTGAGGGATTTACAATAGTGACACAATAGGAGAAGGAAGGAGGCATTAAAGCATATCCCCCCTTAATGGAAACTTCATGAACCCCTAAAATAGATCGAAGTTTGGAAAAATTCACTTTTGTAAGAGAGTTTGTGAAAATGTCTACAACTTGATCTTCTGTAGGGAAAAAGAGCACTTCAATAACTTGATCATGAATGAGCTTTCTGATGAAGTGCATGTGTATCTCGATGTGCTTGTTGCATTAATGTTGAAATGGGTCTTTGGCGAGCTTGATGGCACTTTGATTGTCACACCAAAGGCTGGTCGGATGCTGTTGTTGGAATTCAAACTTTGAAAGGATTTGTCGAAGCCACAAGGCTTCCTGACTTGCATTTATCATTGCTCGGTACTCTGCTTTTTTTGAAGAAGGTGCAATATCTTGTTGTTTCTTACATGCCCAAGTGTGAGGTCTTGATACAAGGATGAAAACATAACCTGTAGTAGAATTTTGATCATCATGGTCGCTGGCCCATTATGAATCAGGGAAACCAACCAATAATGGAGTCCCCCCTGAACTGTAATGTATCCCAAACTAAACTATACCACATACATAGAGAAGTATCATTTTATCTACTTTCCAATGGATTTCATGGGGTGTTTGCATATACTGGGCAACAAGACCAACAACAAAGGAAATATCAGGACGAGTATGAGTCAAGTATAAGAGGCTACCAACTAACTGATGGTACAGGGTGGCATCAACTTCGAGAGAAGTACAGGTGACAGTAAGATTGACTCCAGACTGGAAGGGAGAAGGGTCTGGTTTACAATTGTCCATTTGAAAGCGACGAAAAAGGTCACAATCATACTTAGACTAGGAAAGAAAAATCCCTTCATTGGTTTGCAAAACTTGGAGGCCAAGGAAATAGTGGCAAAAATCCTAAGTCTATCATTTCAAAATTCTTCTTAAGGYTGATTTTCACATGGTTTAAAATTTTTGAGTCRCTACGAGTAAGGATAAGGTCATCAACATAAAGRACAAGGATTATGAGATGGATTCCTACTTTATTTGTATAAACATTAGGATCAGAATGGCATATAGAAAATCCAGTGTCAATAAGAAAGTTGTCTATTTTGGCATACCAAGCTCGGGGAGCTTGCTTAAGACCATAAAGATATTTCTTAAGGTGAAAAAAAAGGCTAGAGTCACTCTAGACATAGCCAGAAGGTTGTTCCATGTATATTTCTTATTTCAAATCTCCATGCAAGAAGGGGGATTTAACATCCATCGGATGGACCTCCCATTTATTTGAGGCAGAAAGGGCAAGAACAAGGTGGATGGAATTCATTTTCACTACAACGGCAAAGGTTTCATTATAGTCAATTCCTTCAACTTGAGAAAATACTTTGGCAACTAATTGAGCCTTATGTTTTTCAACACTTCCATATGATGCATACTTAGTTCTGTAGACCCATTTACATGTGACAAGTTTTCTTCCTTTTGGAAGAGGTACAAGATCCCAAGTATCATTTTCCATTAACGAACAATACCCTTCATTCATTGTTGTATCCCAATATGGATGACCTGAAGCTTCTACAAACGTCTCTGGATCATTAGTCTTTGAAACTTGAGCCAAAAGAGAAGAGACTCACTAGAACTATGAACGTGTTCGATGCTGATCTGAAGGATCACCGACAAGACCACTAGATACTTCTTGTGTTGAACAGACCCATCTAGGAAGCGATGGAACTGGTGTTGGTTCAGGTTCAAAGGACTCATCTAGAGGAAGGTGAACAGGCAGAGGTGGATTTTCATCCTCACTGTCATCATCTAAAGAAGAAACCAGAATAGGAACAAAGGAAGGCACAAACGTCGAAGATGGATTGTAGGTCGAAGAAGGTACAATGGTCGAATTAGGCTCACAGGCCAAGAGATTTTCATCAAATTTAACATCTCTTCTAATAATAATTTCATTACAATGTGGTTGAAGAAGTCTGTAACCTTATACATCTTCAGAATAACCAGCCAATATACACTTCTCCCTTTTAGGCTACAATTATTTCATTTTCTCATCAGGAATGTGAGCCCATCCTATACTACCAAATACACGGAAGTGACTTACATCTGATTTAATTTTAGTCCAAGCTTCTTCCGGTATTATAATTTTAAGAGCCTTTGTCGGATTGCAATTTACTATGTAATTTTCACATTTGATTGCTTCTACCCAATACTTTAGACTTAATCCCTTATATTGGATCATACAATTAGCCATTTTGTTTAATGTGTGGTTCTTTCTCTCAACAACACCATTTTGTTGTGGTGTATATGGAACAGTGTGTTACATTTGGATGCCCTGTGTAGTGCAGTAACTTGTAAAATTATTTCTCACATATTCTCCTCCATTATTTGTTCTTAACCTTTGAATTTGATGTCCAAGTTGCTTTTCTACAAGGGCCTTGTAGGCCAAAAACTTATCAAAAACTTCACTCTTAAGTTTTAATAAGTAAACCCAAGTACGTTCGGAAAAGTCATCAATGAAAGTTAAAAAATACTTGCACCCAGGAAAACAAGGAGAAGAAAGTGGACCACATAAATCACGTGAACAAGCTGCAAAGGGCCTGAGGCGTTCTAAGAGGCACATTTGTCAAAATTGTCCCAATTATGTTTGTCGAGAATACAACCGCCACAAACACCATCACTGCATGAAATAAGAGGAAGACCAATCACCACATGTTGATTACATAGTTTTTTCAATGAGAAATAGTTTAGATGACCAAACCATTCATGCCAAAGTTTGCTCAAGTCATTGCTATGAGCAACAAAAACTGATGAACAATATGATCAACCAAAGTTGTCAAAGTTGTACAACCTGGTAATATCATCAGCAGTCCCAGTTGCAAAAACATGCTTAGGATCTTTTAGATCCTTGATTACAACTTGGTGAGGTGAAAACTCTACATTTTTACCTTCACCCGAATGAGTGATTTGATATACTAATAGAAGGTTACAATAAAGACTTAGAACACATAATATATCATTGAAATTACCATTATATACTTGAACTATTCCAGATCCTACAACACTAAGAGATATATCATCACCAACAAATATTTTCTTGGTGTTACATTCATTTAGAGAAGAAAATATGTCTTTATTCTTAGCTATATGATAAGATGTTCCTAAATCAATAAGCCACACATTAGAAGAAGTAGTAGGAGTCGTATTGAAGGAGAAACCAGAAGCAGAAAGTGCATGTCCATGAGAAGAAGAAGAATTAGTAGAATCAATATTGATGTTGTGCTTCCTCATCACATCTTCTAAAGAAGCCATCTTCTTAAAACATTTGAACTCATCATGACCATCTTTATCACAAAAGTTGCAATATTTTTCAGTCTTCTTATTTTTATATTTTTCTCATTTGTCACCATTAGGAGTTGAAGTTGTCTAAGCGGGTTTGGGACCCTTATGTTGTTTTTTGTTGTAGCGAGGATGTTTCTTCTTGGGATTCTTGGGTTTATATTTCTGCTGGGCAACTAAGGATTTGTTGGAGGTACATGCAATGTTGATCACTCCAAGTTGTACAAGCTTATCTTCCTCTCTAATCAAAGTAGCACAAAAATACTCAAGAGTGGGTTTTTCATAAGATTTCCCTATATCCTCTCTCATGTCATAAAAGGTAGATACAAACACATAATATGCACTACCTAGCTTAGAAAGAATAAGATAGATGAAACGCTCTTCCCCCATTTTTATCTCACATTCTTCACATAAAATTATGAGTGTTTCAAACTTAGATAGATAGTCTCCAAGGAAAGAAAAATCACTTGGAATTAAGGTTAGTACTTGATTTTCTAACTGTTATGCTCGAATAAGATTGAGTTTACCAAACATAGATTCAATCTTTTCTCAAGCTTCATTGGGATCATCAATTTCTTTAAGGTGGAACCTTAAATCAAGAGATATGGACATTTTGATTAGTCCATGTTCTCCGTCACTCCTATTAGCCCATTTTAATTTCTTATCATCATCAATGGGTGATTTTTTCTTTCCCAAGGTAATCCGGTACAAGCCTTTACTTCTTAATAAATCTTCCATATGAGATTTCCGTTGGAAGTAGTTGGTGCTAGTAAGCAAAAGATTATTGGAAGAAGTCATATTAAATATGTAGATAATATGGATTTAAAAACTAAAACTAATGATATGGATGGAAAGATCTCAAAAATTTATGTGGTTTAAAAAAAACGGCACTGAAAATAGACTTCGAATGTGAGAGTTATGCCCTTTTAAAAAAAAAACATAAACGGTAACCAAAGGACCAAGTGGTAGTTGTTTTATGAAGTGACCCACTTTTATAAAGAAAAGTGGGGATCACTTTTACAATGAAGTTACTTTATAAAAGAAAAGTTGCATGAAAAATAAATAACTCTAAAATAAAATATTAAATCTACTTATAGTGATTCACTTTTATACTTGAAGTGAAATACACTTTACAATTTTAGCATGAATTTTTTCAAAAAAAGTAACAAAAGAGAGACTTGGACTCAAGGCAACTTTTAACCAAATGGTATAGAAAAATATATTTTATTGTTTAGCAAGAGGATTGGGGGTGTATTTTTTGTTGTGAAGGAAGACGAACTTGGAGAGCGTGCTAATACAAGAAACTATTTTCACACAAGAAAAAAAATTCGCTTCTCGATGACAACAAGAGTTAGATCTCGGTTAGCTCACCCGAAAGATGCACCTTTTCCTATATGTTTCTAATTTTCCAAGATCGCACAGGGCGTGGGGCAAAGAGAATACGCAGATCCAAAAGAGTAGCAACCAGGAAATAAATAATATAAAACCAAAATAATACTCTGCAAAAATTTTAAAAATGCATATGCAGGATTTATACCTCCAGATCTGACTGAAATGGTCGTATCTTGGGCAAACAAAATCCTTTTCGATTGAAACAAAAAGTGTTACTCATTGAAAAAAATGCTCCATACCCAATGAAACAGTCCTCTCAGCCCATAAATGTAATTAAATTATAGAAAATGGAGATGAGGAAACTCGAATTCATGATCTCGATGTACAACAGGAGCGGGTCTTCAAACAGGCTATGATACCATGTTCGACAACACAGTTATTCCAACAGAGGATGAAAACCTTTAGTAACCACTCACACAACCAGTTCAAAGATCAAGACACTGATGTTTTGACGTGGTAAAACCCCTATGGGGAAACATCCACGGCCCCAACCAACACGGCCACTTGGAGCAGTTTATTAATGCAAAAGAAAAAGATTACAGAGAGATTTTACAAGAGAGTTTCTCACAATCAATCATCGGAAAATGACCCTCCATGCTCTTTAAATAGAGATCATGGACCAATCGCATGTTAACACATGGATCAATGGTCGTTAAGATCAAGGAGAATATGAATCGTCGGATCACTCTATGTCAGGAACATATCATGACCATCGGATTTCCTAACTACAAATGCATACTAACGCGTACTAAATAAACACACTAAGAAACACACTTTTACCTAACGACACATTAGACCAAGTAGATCTTAACTAACTCCTAAGTGTCTAAATATCCTAACAAAAAGGTTGGAAAAAGATCATTCATTTTATTCAAATGTACATCATGGACGAGAGAGTGGGCCATTGATAAACCCTACATTGTCATGGATGCGTGATTTTTTTTCCAAACATGGAGAGTGTATTCCGAATAGAGACACAATACATATTTCAAATAATTTCTCAAGGAGGGAAATCTACAACTTGTACAAATGACATGCTGAAGGTGTTGAAGGAAATGGTAATTTTATTACATATGCATATTTTACAAGAAAATGGAAGAAACAATTCAACAATGTCTGTATTCCTAAGAAGTCAAGGATGGGGATTTATAGTATATGGGATACTCTTAAATCAAGAAGAGATAAATTTGAGGGGGTAGAAAGAGGTATGTATTTACTATTTTGTTATTTTTAAATTGAGTAGTTATCAACTATGAAAACATACGATCAATATTTTCATTTTATGTCATGTGTAGATTCCATAGTCAAAGCACTTCAAGAACATCAGAATCAACAATCAAGTGAAAGCAAAAATTTGTACAAACATCAGAAGAAGTGTTATGATGCTCCAAACAAATATTTAGGTATGATAATTAATGGCATGGACCAGAAAAAAACACTTCTACCACATTTTGTCCGTACACCCAAAAAATTACAAGAAGAGAATTTCATTCAGTTTCACTTGGTTGGTTGTATGATTTTCAATGGAAAAATGTGTCCAAGGGTTTACTTCACAGCTCCAAATATTCATAATGATGCAAATATGACCATCACCATAATTCATCATGTGCTCACTCATTAGTCTGGAAATATTCCTCAAGTTCTCTATCTACAGTTCGACAACGCTAGTCGTGAAAATAAAAATCAAATTGTGTTTGTATATCTAAGCATGCTTGTTGAAATGGGAATCTTTCAAAAGTTGAAAGTTGGTTTCCTTCTTGTTGGGAACACTCATGATCATATTGATCAAATGTTCAGTCATTTTTCAATAACATTGAAGAGGAAAAATTTTGGAAGCTTACCATCATTAATTGAATGTATTAAGAAAGCATACATTCCAGATCCTTCTTTTCATATATTAGAAGAAACTGCTGATATGTGAAGATTTATCCAAGGATCACATCATTAAGAAAAATGTATTGAGTAGCTTAATGACATTAGCTTCTAACATCAATTTTGTTTCAAAAGAATTGATGGGAAAACACCTATATGGGGAAAGTAGTATTCAACTCTTACAGAATGGGGGCCTTTGTCAGGTTTAACATTTTTGAAGTTCAATCTAGATTGTCCAATATTTGCATCAAAGTTATTATTTTTACAATCAGTTGCTGAAATCCATAATGCATGGAGGTGCAATAGAGATGTAGATTATTTTGAATATCTGGAATAAATAAAAAAATCCATTAAGGATACATATGGGTACTTTGATGTTGTTGATTCTGTTTGGTGGGATTATTTTTTTAATAGTCAAAGTTACATAATTTGAACCTCAACAAATGAAGATACAATGTTGAAGACTCCATTTCATTGGCCACAAAATATTCCAAATGAATATAAAGAAACAAACATTGTTGAAGTTCAAAAAGAATCTCAAGGTGTTATCGAGTTTACCCAAGCAAAGGAAAGAGAAATGTATATTGGTGATGGGTGTTCTATATGCACTAAAAACACACTAAAAACCCTCAATTAAATTGTCAACCCGGGGTAAGTAAACTTAGATTTGTAGCAAAATATATTCCAAAGGTAGAAGGGTTGGTAGGAGTATAGTCTAACTAATGAAGCTAGCTATCTAAGTCTAATCTACTTAAGCAAAGTTATCTAACGAGAAAACCCTACTAAGCAAATTGAAACTACGTAACCTAAGTACTTTTGGGCCAAGGATCGATGGA
>JASDQU011175916.1:22286-32361 GCA_032191745.1 Picea mariana
TGTGGCACTTCCTCTGTCATCATGAGATCTGATCTTCTGAGTAATCATCTTGATACAATATCTCTGTTATAGAGAATCTTCACCACACTTCTGTTATGCACTGGACGTTCTCCACCAAGTTATCTTCTTCCATCTACATACAAGGGTCTCTTTCTGGTATGCCTCAAAGTCTTGAGGTTTCTCTTCATACGCTCTTTGTTCAATTTCTCTAGAGAACAGTCTTTGCATTCATATGGTGTAGAACTTCAATCCATGGATGGTGTGTATCATATAATGACTCATGTAGAGGTATGTTTGGTTTAATGGAACAAGTAATCATCATAGTCTTCTCCCTCCATCTGGGACAACCTCTAGTTCTGGATCCTGCAATGCTTGCATATCACAACTTTCAGTTCCTGTACTTGATTGCTTTTATTGAGTTCATATCAAGTTGGTAATATTGTGATTCTTAATACAGTGACTGGTTGTTCTGGTTTCTCTTTCTTTCTTGGAATCTTCACGTTCTTCCTAATGTTTTTTTTTATCTCTTGGGTTCCTGGAGTTACTTATAGATTCCATGCCCTGAAGATTCCACTTCTTCCTTTCATTATAAAATCATGGATGTGGATGGAAAACCAAGGATACTTTAAGGCTTCTCTTCAAAGAAGACTTCTTCTGAGGTTGAACTGAACACGTACTGTCTTTCATGGTTGCTACCATGGATATATACTTCATCATATTCAATGGATCATAGGATTAGCTCCCTCCTATCCTTGCTTCATGTATGAGTTAATATAATCGGCTCCCTCGGTATAACAGAGTCCATGCTTTCCTCTACATCCTTGTTGTCTTTTGCAATATATAATAGGCTCCCTTCGTCTAACAGAGTCCACACTTCCATCTTGCAAAATGTCATAATTCTTTCTCCAATTTCTTCTTGATTGTTGACTTCTTTCTGTCTTTACTTCTTCTATGTCTCTTCATGATTGATTCTGATTTTGGCTTATCTTGTAATAGCTTCCAAATGATTTGTATGATCTAACTTGTATAATGATAGAAATCCTTGTCTTGTTGTTTTTCCATAGGTATGGTTCTTCTTGGAACACATTACCTTCCAAGAGATGGATATACAAGATATGTATAGAGATAATGCAAACATGATATGTTCAAGAACTAAGAAGAGTATCATTACCTTCAAAAGAAGAAGTCTCTTTCATCCTGCTTAGTCTTCTTTGTAGGTTCCTATTCTTCAAAAAATGATGCTTCATGTTTCTCCTTCCTTTTCTTTAGCTCAAAACAATGATTCTTGTAGTGACCATACTTTCGACAGTTGAAGCATTGTATTTCTGAAATATATTTCTCTTTATTTGTCTTCCTCTTTGAACCAAACTTTGTTTTGTTCCTGAAATTATTGAATTTTGATGTGAAGTCTTGATCAGCATACTTCTTTTTGCGTTTCTCTTTTTCACTGATCCTGGATTCTTCTTGAGCACAGCAAGTCCAAAGTTCTTCAAATGTAGGATACTCCTTCCTTGTGTTCATGCTTGCGAAAATGCATCCCACGTCTTGGGAAGACTATTGAATACTATGTTTACCAATTCCTTCTCTGAAATGATCTCTTCAATATCTTGTAGTTGATATCTTAATTGGGAGATCCTCACAAAGTATGATGTTATGTTGCCATCATCATTCATCTTCATGTCACAGAGCTCATTCTTCAGACTCATTATATGTCCAATTTTTTTGACTGAGAAGATTTTTGTTAGGGCATCGTACATCTTCTTCGATGAGTCAAGATGGGAGATGTAAAGTATCAAGTGGTATTTTATAGAGTCCAATATGATACTCATGGCATTGATATCACTGTCTTTGAACTTCTCCATAACTGCAACGTTCTGCGGTTCCTTTTCTTTTCCTTCTTCAAACTCTGGTTCCACGATCTTTCCTTTCACGATATTCAACACTTTATTCTTAGCAAGGATGAGGTAATCCTTGTTTTCCATGCTCTAAAGTTTGAAGCTCCATATAACTTGTTCTCTGACTTCACAGAGTAAGTCATGGTTGCTTTCACTTGGTCAACCTTAGATTTGACCAGAAACTCAAACTTGACGTCTTGTCTTGTTGAGAGTATCACGAGATGTGCTAGGCTAGGGTGCACTGATCTGTCCGGAAATTAGGTCAATCCATTCACTTAAGGTGCCTCAACAAGAGGATTAGGGTTTTTCCAACTGCACCTTCTAGTAACCATAGTGGCAGTGCTATGGTGACTGCTCCTACTAGAAACCCTAGTAGTTGTTCTTCAACGAGCTCAATATCCTTACGGCTATGTTTCCTTCCAGTAGTTAGACTGAATGAAGGAGATGTGGGCCCATAACCTATTGAAATATAATGGATGTGCTCGTTTTACCATTGACAATATCTCTATTGTCACCCAACCATACGCCAAAGCCACCCTTCGAGCAGCTTAACCTTGGCAGAGAATCACTCTGAAAGCAAACCCTAGTCTAGATGGCCAAACAAAGGGCAGTGTACCTTTCCCCAAGGATAGCACACCAACAAGATATGATTAGATATTCCTAACCCTAACTAAGAGATATTCCAAGCCAAATGTGATCTGCTAGCTGCAGGAGCTGCAATGGAATCTCTCCTCCAAACCTACGCACAAAACTGGACACTGCAGTGCGCACAAGTGTTGCTCTGCAATTCCGAGACTGCCTACCAAAATGAAGACTGGCCTCTTGTATTTATAGTAATTATGGCTAACTACCTGGGCCAACTTCTCATTCTGGGTATCTGTGTGTTCAGTATATATTATTTCTTCTGGATGACTTCTTCTCTTAGAGGCTAATAACCTAATACAAGTTATCTTCTTGAGTCGACATTCCTTCTAGGGTTATTAGCCAATTCATTAGGGTTTCTTCTTGCTTCCTGGAGTATTCTATTTTCATCAAGTTTACACGTAGAGGTAAATACCTCCCGCAGATACCATAATATCAACAATCACACACCTAAAATGGAGGTCGTATGCAAAATTAACAACCCCAGGAAGTTGAGGTACCAACTTACCCATAGGGGCCCACATAATTTTTTGAATTTCATCTCCTGTGGTTAGGTTTTTAGATGTTTAGGGTTTTGGCATTCATGAGTAATATCAAAAAATCCTCCGGGCCTCATTGTAATCGTTATGCTCAGACAAATACGCGTAACAACGACCACACCTCCTCTTAGAGATACCTACCACCATTCGAGCAAGTGTTTCAATTCTTTAGTTTTTTAGTTTCGGTCTATTTCATTTATTCAATAGAAGATATTGTTCATTGGATATCTATGTTGTTCTTCATATCTCTATGTTTATTGTATTTAGTTTGTTAATCAATTCGTTTCACTACTAAATCTGGATCACACAATGAATGAATTTATCTCGGGTGTTTCAAGTAAATTTTCCAATAAGGAAACCAATTCCATGATTCTATCCATTGTTTTCATGCTTTCTTGTACTATCTCATTTGCGCTTCATGCTTGCTTGATTTTTGTTTCCAACAAGCTAAGGTTGTTGAATATTACAAAAAATGCACCCCAAATCGTGATTATTACAATGATTTTATTTTCAACCACTCAAACTTTTACTCAATGACTCAGACAAATATTAATTCAAAGAGACTCTGATCCAGATGGATTTCAGTGGCCTCCCACCTATTCCAACTGGATCATTTTGGCAGTTTTCCAGTTTGGCAGTTTTTCCCTAGTTTTTGGGTCCCTGACTTGCGGGGCCGTTTTGAGGCCCTAATCAACATTTTCTAGGTGAAAGTTACAACCCCGAGAAGTTGATGTACTATCTTACCTAAACGAGGCCCACATGACTATTGGCGCTTCATCTCTTAGGGTTAAGTTTTTTTTATGTCTAGGGTTTTTGACATTCCTATTTATTGTAAAAAGGCCTTCAAAGCCTCATTGTAATCATCTTCTTGTGAATGAGCGCAACTCTCACATCTCTTCTCAGAGATAAGCCGCCACCATCCTAGCAAGCTTGTTTCCACTGCATTTTACAGTTTCAGCTTATTTCCTTATTGAATAGAAACCAATTTTATTGTATATCTATTATTTTGTGTTAAGCATCTTTTGATAATAATTTGTATTCATTTCATTCTACAAATATATTTTGGATTAGTGGTATCAGAGAGGTATGCTCCTTGAAGTTCTTAATGCATGTCCCCGACAAGATCAGGGTAGAATTAGGTCTCGAGCTTGTTTCTCTTGAGGACAAAAGCTCTCAGACACCCAAACGACCTCTCATGGCAGAAGAAAATAAAGACGACGGGATAGGGGATCCCTTCAAAATGTTGCTCGAGGAAGCCCTTACACAAAAGAGGAATGAGATGATGGATATTTTTGCGCCAATCCTTCGGCGACTACCAACAAGTGATGCATATTCCTCAAATGGAGGCACCCACCCCTTCAAGGCACAAATCAACTTCGATATTCCTATATTTGAAGGTTAGATAGACGCAGATACAGTAGAAAAATGGTTGAATATGCTAGAAGGGTATTTCTATATCCATAACTTCTCAAATAGAGAAAAGATTACTTTTTCGCCCCTCAAATCCCTCCCCCGTGTCAAATATTGGTGGGAAAATTTCTGTGAGCAAAAGGAAATAGAGGAACCCTCGTTATTTACAGTCACAGTCACCTCAAAGTCATTCTGGGATGCTATTAAGGAACTATACTACCATGTTGGAAGTTATGACGACCTGTACACAAAATGGACCATGCTACAGTGGGAAAGAGACCAAGCGGTGCCCGAGTTCAAAAATATCTTCCATACCTTGTGCACCAATATGGGTATCAAATATTCTGAGAAACATCTGGTGCTCAATTATCGCGGTGTTCTACATAGATACATCCAAGATGAAATGGAGTTTCTGGATATCTCATCCTTGGGCGCGTCCTACCGATATGTTGTTAAAATTGAGCAAAATCTCAAACAAAAGATGCGACAATTTGGGCCCGGGAACCCCTCACAACAAAATCCAGGAAAGTGCGACCCCAACCCACATAACAAAGGACAGAGCAAATATGGAAAACCTCAGGACAACCAGTCCAGGCCACAAGCAAAGAAGGACACTGAAAAGAAAGATAAAGATACCGGGAAATGGTGCAACTTCCATAAGAGCACCTGGAAAAACATTGTTGATTTCTGCTCAAAGAAGTCGTTGGTGGCTAAGGTGAAAGCCTCTGAATTAGATGTGGGTTTTGACTATGAGTCAGAACCAGAAAGGGGGAGACAGATCATAGATGTCGAACCCAGTGCTACCGTTTCTACCACCAAGCTCCAACCCGGTGAACCATACAAGTCAGAGGAAGGTGAGCACATTTTTCAATCACAGATGTGGGTGAAGGGTACCCTGCTACACTTCATCATTGATAGCAGTAGCCAAAAGAACCTCATCTTATCATAGATTGTCAAGCGACTCACCCTGCCGACAATGCCGCACTTGCAACCATACACCATCGGATGGCTCCACCAAGGAAGAGACATTCATGTCAGCCAACAATGTCGTATGTCATACGACATCCAACCCTTCAAAGATGAAGTATTGTGTGATGTTTCCCCTCTCTAAGTTTGTAATGTTGTTTTGGGACAACCATATTTATGGAAACGTCATGGTGTATATGAGTCTAGGCCTCGTAGTGTTATTATTATGTTGAACAAGAAATTGTACAAGATACCCGAGGCATTCTCACCCAGTGTTATTTCCTTGATCTCTACCAAGAAATGCAGAAAGGTCATCTCTCAAAAAGGGAAGTTTTTCTTCTTCATGATTCTCTCTCAGAATGAGTGAAAGATCACATCCACATCCATGGTCTTCATGGATGACCTCTCCACACAAAAAAAGCAAGTGGATTCGTGGAAGAATACTCAGATATCTTCTCCTCACCTATAGGGGTACCTCTGCATTGTCAGGTCAAGCACCCCATCGATATGACCCCTGGCACATCGCTTCCCAATGGGTCATTCTACCGTCGCTCTATGTTATATAATGAGGAGATCAAACGACAGATCCAAGAACTGCTCCACAAGGGGCACATCCATCCCATATCATCACCTTGTGGGAGGCCAATCATGTTGGTACATAAAAAAGATGGAACTTGACGACTTTGCATTGATTATCGGGCCCTGAATAAAATCACAGTCAGAAACCGTCACCCAATTCCCCGAATCGGTGACCTCCTTGATCACTCACGTGGGCCAAATAATTCAGTAAGATTGATCTAAAGTCTGGCTACCACCGGGTCGCAATAGAATAAACAGATCTATGGAAGACCACCTTCAAGTCAAAGGAAGGTCTTTTTGAATGGTTGGTCATGCCCTTTGGTTTGAAAAATGCTCCAACCACTTTCATGAGGATGATGGATGATATCCTACGACCACTCACCAATAATTTTGTAGTGGTGTATCTAGATGACATCCTCATTTACAACAAGACTTGGGAAAAACACTTGCAACATATTCAACATGTTTTACACACCCTTCGACAACACCAACTCTATGCCAAGTTGGAAAATTTCTCCTTTGGCATGGAAAGGTTTCATTACCTGGGATACATCGTTGATCAACTTGGCGTATATGTGGATCTAGCCAAAATCCAAGTCATATGTGACTAGCCAACCCCAACCACACTCACTGAGCTTTGAATCTTCTTGGGCCTTGCCAATTTCTATCGCAGGTTCATGTTGAGATTCTCCCATATTGCATGGGCCCTCATCCAAGTAACCAGGGGTGGTGGTAAGGAAAAATTTGTGTGAGGACGGTCCCAACAACAAGCGTTCGATGATTTGAAGCATTGATTGTGCTCAGCCCCAGTACTTTCACTACCGAACCTGGAACAACCCTTTGAGATCGAGACAGATGCTTCAGACTATGATGTGGATGTCATTCTCACTCAACATGGTCACCCCATGGCCTATCATAGTGAGACACTATCAGATACTGTCTATAAGTACCCCACTTACAACAAAGAAATGTACTCCATTGTACAAGCTTGCTGCCATTGGAGACATTACATTCTTGGGAAGGAGACAATCATCCACATTGATCATAATCCACTGTAGTTCATGCAGACACAAGGTAAATTGTAGAATGACTTCCATCAGAAGTGGTCCATGTACTTGCAACAATTCGACCTCAACATCAAGTATAAAAAGATAAGCGTCAACCGCGTCGTTGATTGCATTAGCAGACCGCCAGTCACGACACTCACCACAGTGCTAGACTCTTGCGGCCATGAGACCTCTAGATGGCCCCAACTCTATGAGACAGACCAAGACTTTGCCACCATCTACCAAATGTTGGGTGCAAATGCAGTTGTCACTAATTTCCATCTTCAGGATGGGTTGTTGTGTCATTTGGGCCATATATGTGTTCCATCAAGCGAGCAAACAAAGATGATCTAGGAAGCCCACTAAAGTTAGGTGGCAAGACACTTCAACATTGAAAATACAGTGGCAATGTTGTAGAAACATTTCTACTGACCGAAATTTTGACATGAGGTTAGCAAGTATATCAGGTCCTACACTACCTGCATGATTTCCAAACCGACCACTAAGAAACATGGCATGTACACCCCTCTTCATACTCCTAACAGGCCATGGGAATCCATCTCAATGGACTATATGTCAGGCCTCTCGTCCACCAAGCGGGGAAATGACTGTGTTTTTTTGGTTGTGGATCGCTTTTCTAAGATGTTGATTATGGCTGCCTAAAAGAGGAGCATCATAGCAGAGGTCACTGCCAAGCTCTTCTTTGAATGATTGTGGGTACATTTTGGATCCCACAAACCATTGTCTCAGATTGGGACAATCGATTTCTCAGCACATTTTGGTCAAGCCTCTGGTCACTGCTGGAAACCAAGCGCACCAAATCCACGACCTTCCACCCCCAGACAGATGGCCAATTCGAGGTCATAAATCGAATGATCATGCATATCCTGCACATGTATAATTCCAAGCACCCTCTCAAATGGGATGAGAGTCTCCCCTATGTTCAACATTGCTACAACTGAGCCCTGCATAGCTCAACCAGCTACATCCCCTTTCAGTTGGGTTTGGGATTCCAACCATTGGATCCCATAGATGTTGCATTGCCCCTTGCGGTCACCTCGACCGACTCATCTCCTAATCCAACTGAAGTTGGCAAAGCCACTCGATTCATTGAGCGGATCCAGCACATCTGCCAATAGTTTCAGGATATCCTACAGAAGTCTAATGACAAGTACAATCAGTTCCATGATGAAAATCAGGTGCCACATAAGTTTTAGATGGGCAACAAATTTTGGTTGCACTTGCAGAAAGAGCGCCTTACAGGACCCCACCAGAAGCTTCGCCCACTTTGTTATGGGTCGTACACCATCACCAAGGTTGTGGGTGATAATTCTTTAGAGCTCAACATTCATATTTTCCTTGGCTTGCACCCAGTGTTCAATGTGGATATCCTTCGACCGTATTTCCCACCATTATTGGACACCTCAGAGATAGAAGAAGAAATGAAACCAATATATCTCAACCCTGACTGCATACAAAAGGCATCCATTGATCATATTTTGGACAAACATATCAAGGGTAGTCGCCAGCAAAGGATCCAGCTTTATCAAGTTTTCAAAGCAGGGAAGCTCCTGCACCAAGGCAAGTGGTTCACCCAGGGCAAAATTCAGTAGAAATTTCCTCATCTTATGGGGGAACTCAATGTAATGGATACCATTGATTCCTAAGGGGGACAGAGTGATCCCAATGGATGTTAGTGGCCTAGTTTGGTAGTTTTCCGATGAATTTTGTTAGTTTTCCAGTTTGGTTGTTTTTCCCTAGTTTTTGGGTCCCTGAATTGCGAGACTGTTTTGAGGCCCTAAACAACATTTTCTAGGGCTCACCAAAATCATAATGACCTTTGATAAATATTGAAAAAATGTTTATTCCTCGGACAAACCTTTCCAATGGGATATCATGCGCCTAAAACGTAGATCATATGCAATATTTACAACCCTGGGAAGTTGATGTGCTAACTTACCCAAACACGACCCACATGACTTTGGGCGCTTCATCTCCTAGGATTAGGCTTTTTGGATGTCTAGGGTTTTTGACATTCTTGTTTATTGTAAAAAGGCCTTTAGAGCCTCATTGTAATTATCTTCTTGCAAATGAGCGCAACCATCACATCTCTTCTCAGAGATAAGCCACCACCATTCTAGCAAACTTGTTTCCGCTGCATTTTACAGTTTTGGCTTATTTCCTTATTGAATAAAAACCAGTTTTATTGTGTATCTATTATTTTGTGTTAAGCATCTTTTGATAAAAATTTGTATTCATTTTGTTCTGCAAATATATTTTGGATCAGACTCTTACAAAAAACCTATTATAAGATACAATTGATGTTCCCATTGCTTTCAATGATTAATGTAGAATCACTATTTAATGTCAATGTCATTGAGTAAATCAACAACTAGTCGAGCACATGCTCACGTGACACGTGGTCCTGTTATCCGACTGCTACCACTATAACCCCAGGCATGCTAATGCGTCCCCTCACATGGCACACAAGGCTAGTCGAGGGTTTCAAACTGGTGACTTCACATAATAGAGTACCTTAACAATACACTCCATCACTGAATTTTCTACACAGCGGGGGCACTGGTTTTCATTCATTTGGTTGTAGGTGCTTTGATTATATTAATTTGTGTTCAAATTTATTTAAATTTATTTTGATTGCATGAATATAATGATCCTTAAATGTTTGTAATATGAATTAATAATAACAACATGAATTTGGTGGCACTCAAGCACACAAAATTTCGTTGATCCCCTTATTCAAATTTTGGGTTGGATCAAGGACACTTCAACACTCCAAAACGATTTCTAGTGATTTCAATGCCATTCACGTAGACGATTTCTAGTGATTTCAATGCCATTTAATTTCTTTTGCAGGCCGATGAGATTTTAGGGCCTTGAAACACAATTCATCTCAATCTCAATCGCAATCTTTGAATCTGGTCCAATTTTAATCAGTGTAGGCATGAAGTGATGTGAATAAGTTTCTCTAGAAGGAAGC
>JASDQU011175917.1:0-11985 GCA_032191745.1 Picea mariana
ACTTGTGGGAGTTGGGATTTCCAGCTCGAAGAGGAGTGGTAGTTTAGCCTTGCGAGGCGAGATGGGAGCTAAATGAAACCTCTAGATAGTGTGTGTGGCCCTTTTGCATCTCGGGGGGATGAGGGGGAAGAAGAGTACCCCTAGCAGATGCTAGGAGGTACCGGTGAGGTCTCGACGGTCGACGAGTGAGAGTTGCACAGAGCGCGAGATGACATTTGAAGCGGGCGATTATGCAACGGTATGCCATTTTTATTTGTAGAGTAAAATGTATTAGGACTTATGCTTGGATTTACATGTTGATTTGTAAATGGATTGGATGTTTAGATTGATAACAGACCCCTTTTTCTTAGCCTAGCTGATTGTCTGGATGATTGATTTCCCATGGCCTTCGTCCCCACTTGACTCGACAACCCTGTGGTTTGACTGTGACCCATGCAATTGTTTGCTTTTCATCCCTAGCATGCTAGTCCTCGCCTGAGCAGTTGGCGAGGAGCTTGATCTACGGTCGTCGCCTTAGTGTTAAAAGGCCTATGGATCTCAACACCCTGCTTTTCTATGAGAGGATGGTGAAGAGAAGGATGAACTCAGCCATCTATCTCTATTGTTTTCCTTGGCTGAATGGTTTTCCTTGCTCCTTGATGCATTTAATAACCTTGAAATTTGATTGATGCCGGAGTTCTTTATTCTGTGTTTTATAATCACCGGATAAGTTTACCTCTGCGTCTTATATATTGCTAGATGAACCCACACTGTGTTGCATTGCCTCCCTCACAAGTTAACTCTGTGACTGTTTTTGATGGCCTTTTTTCTCTACAAATTTTGTCTCTGCACAGTAATAATGGATGAATTCTGTCTTGAGCTTTTTCCCATTCGATTGATTGCCTAAAATTATTGTGGTCAACGTTCTGGTTTGGGTTTTATTGTTCCTTGGTTGGATCCTTATGGTTAATACACTGCGATTTTCTTGGCATTGACACACGGCAATATCATATTACTCCTGCGATGGATTTGACAATTTATTTCTACTATAGCAATGGAAGTGGTGATTACAGTAAATAGAATTGAAATTCAAATACGCGAATAGAGAGAATAAAACCAATAGCATTAGCTCTAGCATTGAAACAGTGGTTTTATGATACCACTATGATATTACCAAGATATCCATACTTAATACTTACCACTATGATCCTTATGCTTCTGTGTTCACTCCTCATGGTTGTATATACACGGATGTTGTTTATTCGTACTTAATTATTGTTGTGTAGCTTTATAATCCATTGACAATCCATGGCATAGTTATAATTCATTGTGGTATATACATGGATGCAACATAATCGTAGTTAATTTATTACTTTGTGTTAATGTGTAAATATCCTGTGATAAGTGTTAATGTGTAATAGCAGTGATTTTCCTTTTATGAAAACAATTTATATAGCGAATCCATGATAGCAATTACATTTCTGATAGCGAACTCATACAACAATTTTATACATATTGCATAATGGAAAATTTGTTTCTGGCAATTTCGTTTGTAAATTTGTTTCTGTAAAATTTGTTCTGGCAAATTCGTTAATGGAAAATTCGTTTGTAAAATTGTGTCTGTAAAATTCGTTCTGGCAAATTCGTTTCTGGCAATTTCGTTTGTAAATTTGTTTCTGTAAAATTTGTTCTAGAAAATTCATTCTGGCAAATTCGTTTGAAAAATTGTTTCTGTAAAATTCATTCTAGCAAATTCGTTTATGGAAATTTCGTTTTGTAAAATTGTTTCTGTAAAATTTGTTCTGGCAAATTCGTTCATGGAAAATTCGTTTGTAAAATTGTTTCTGTAAAATTCGTTCTGGCAAATTCGTTTCTGGCAATTTCTTTTTGTGAAATTGTTTCTGTAAAATTTGTTCTGGCAAATTCGTTTCTGGCAACGCTGTTCGAATTCCGTCCCTGGCAAACTATGTTCTTCCTCTTTAGAATTTAGTTGATTTCTAGAATTTTAGTTGCATGTTATAACTAGCAATCTTTTTGCAATTTAGATAATAAAAAAATAAAAATCTAGTTCTTCAATTCAAACTTAGGAGCAACTTTCTAATTTAAAGAATTATGTTCCTTAATTACATACTTTAGTAACATTACTCCTTTTGGTTAATGAGCTGAAACACTCCCTTATTTTATGCCGAAAATTGTGCACCCAGGTAGTAAACAAGTGGAGCCCGTGCCCTTGAAAAAAAGAAAAAAAGAGGGATAATATAAAATAATAATAAAACTTTAATTTTCTTTGCAGCTATACTCACTCCTAGTGCAATTTTTGTCCCTACTTGCACTTGTCGCGATGTATGTTTCAGTGCCTTGTTAATGTTGGTAAATGCGTCAATGGAATTGGTATGTGTTAATGTAGTCAGACCAATGCTGGAATGTATTGACTTAATATTGTCTCCATGATGTTCCTGCCATGACGTAGTTAGTATTGTTGATGGTATAATAATTGGTAGATCATTTAATAGTTAATGCCATGTTATTAAATGCCTTGGTAATCTGCCTTGTGATAAGGGCTTTTATTATTTGCTTCATTGTTATTTTAAATGGTAGCCCTCTAGTTTGAATGGAAGCTATTGTCATCAAGCTTAATGGCTAGTTAGAAGGAGTGTTAGATTAGAGATAGGTTGCATATTTCACCTTACTAGACTGGTTGCATTTAATGTCCATTTGCTTAATGGTGCATTTAAAATTTTAGTCAAGCTGGTTAGCCTACAATTGATGTTACTTATGTTTTTAACCATGTTGAAGTTCAGACTGGCTTATTGGATTCTATTTAAAGTTGATTTAGATGGCGCCTTAAGACAATGTGGATGAAATATTGATGGTTTTAGTTTCTCGCTTCTTGCACAATGGATTGTATGTCGTGAATGATAGTCATAGATGTTGGGTTTCTTATGCATCGGGATTTATGTAGTAGATGGTGGTTCTAGATAATTAGTTTTTCCATCTAGTTTATTTTTGGTTGATGGCCTTAAACTTATTTATTTCTTGTGCACCTGAAAACTAAGGTTTTGCATGACGTATTGCATAATGTTAGATTTTACTTCTTGCGCGCAAGGGAGTGTCAATGTAATTTATGGTAGACGGTTATTTACTTCTTGCGTCATCAAAATTTATTGTAACCATTCCGAGTGTAAGAGTGTTTAATGTACGACCTTATATAAATAACATATTTTTCATTTTGAGCGTAAATGAAGTGTTCCAATGTCTACCTTATGCAAAATACTTTAAAGGGATGACTTTAAATATTCTTGAAAGATTTATAGAATTGATTTTGTGAGTTGAAGTGTCCTAGATGAACTTGATGTTGTCTTTTAGCTTGTCGGCTTGGAATTGTACTATTGGGGTGGGATGTAGACACCTCCATGTTCCTTAGAATAGTCGCCAGCCCTGAGACCTTAAATGGTCAAAATCAATGGGAACCTAGCCTTGAGCATTTCTTATGTGTCCTAGAGGTCCTAACCATTGCCGAGTAGGACGGGCGAGTAGTCAGTCTTATTTTTGTTGTCGATTGATTGTCGTTCTTTGCTTCCGGATGCTTGATGTGCATCTTAGGTCGTTATGTTGTGGTCGCAGTTGCATGCGTCATGTTCGTCGTCATGTTGCGACATAGGGTAGAATGTCTTTATTACCCTTGTACACATGCACACACACAAAAAAAAAAAAATTGCACTTGTTATAAAAGGTTTGTTGTCGTAACTAACAAGAGGTTTGTTACAAGTTTCATCTTTGTTGAAGAAAATGTGACAATTTTACCTAGAACTCCTATTTGAGACTAGCTTAGCGTTAGTCAAACAAACACTAATTTCTGCATCCTATAATTCTAAAATTATAGTCGCTTAGAACCCAAAATTTTTACCATTGGTACTTCAATATTGTTTCTTATACTCTTGAAAATTTCATAGTAAAAAACCTCATGGAAAAAAAAGTTATAGCGAAATTCTCAAGAGGGCTTGTCTAGGACTGATTTCAAGGCTAGTAGAAAACCCTAACTTACATAGGATATATCTCCAAAAGTAAAAACAAATCTAGAGAATGAAAATATTACCAAGAATAATTAGCTATTTATTATAAATATATTGAAAACTTCATAGTGTGAAACATCACCAAACAAATTTTATAGAGAAATACCAAAAATGACTTGTTTGAGACTGATTTTGAGGGCTAGCAAAAAACCCTAAGTTCCATAATATGTATCTTCAAAAGTTTAACTATTTAGAATGGGAAATTTTTAACGATTGTAATTATTTATGTCTTCGTTGTATCTTGAAAATTTCACAATATGAAGCTTTTGCAAAAAAATTATAGTGAAAATGCCAAGATGACTTGTTGATGCAGAAAAACCTTAGGATTGATGGTATGATACCAAATTTAATGAACCAAATGCTTAATATATTATAATAAACTACAAGTACAGACCATGTACACCAATCTAAAGTACACACCATGTACACCAATGTGAGCATGGAGCACAAATCCAAGATATATAAGAGAGATGAGTTACACAATAATTCGTTAAAGAATAGGATAACCTCCTCAAGATACCTAAATACATCCATACATCTCAATCACATGTCATATAAAATGACTACATGATATCTATATATACCTAATCACACATTACACATGTGGGCCCTATATTATTAGGCCAACCCTATTACATGTACATTTGACCCCACATATGGCCCCCTTAGGGTCATGTCAATTTTTTTTATCAAAGTACAATGTTGGTAAGGAAATCATTTTCTTATCATTCATGTTACTATGCAATTCAAAGTATTTCTCTATTTGGTTCACCCATGTAAAGACTGTTTTTCCATCAAAATTTTTTAATTCAACCTTGGGAAAGTTGAAACCCTTAGGAACCTGTCCATAATTAACTCCATTATTAGAGTTAAATCCACCTGAATAATTATTATCTCCAGAATTTTGTTTAACATGAATACTACGTTTAGTTTCATGAGTCTCTTCAGTCATAGTGCCAATTTTAGGAAGTGTCCCATCTAGGATTTCTATGATATTGGCCACCAACTTCTATTCCATTTGTTCCATTTTTTCATCCTTATTCCTTTCCATCCATTCCTTATTTTCATTCATTTTATTTTTCATCTATTGCATTTGCATTTGTATTCTCACTAAATCATTACGTATTATTGACCTAACATGATCCATTAGGTTGGTCCTCTAATTTGGATAGTTGGTTATGTATCTCTTCATTTTCTTCATGAGTCATGGATGATCTTTTTGGAGGTTGAATTGGTGATGTAATTTTTGGAATAGACTTAGAAATGTGGGATAATAATAATAATACTCTTCTTTTTAATCTTTATTACAAATTTTGAATTAACAAAACTAGATCTTCATATCAAAAGTTATGTCAATTGTAAGTTATGTACCTTAAAAAACATAATTTGGAGATTATCTTTAAGGCCAACTTTTGTCTTGATGTATCTCTAAAATTTTGGCCCTTATGAGTCTGCAATTTCAGCCTCGACTACTTAGATATGTCATCTCTGCAATTCCATAGGTCTGTCCAAAAGTTGATGTACCGAGTGAAGTTTATGGTAACTTTCCCAAAAAATGATATTTCTTGGCCCTTTCTAGATAGATAACTTGTACGAAATGCCACATGCCCAATATTTCAGATCTGATTATGAAATGTTTACCTTAAATTATATGGTATATCTTATTTCCATAGGAACTAGTGGAAATCAATTTGGAATTTCCAATATATAAATATGACACTTCCACCAAGAACACTTGTTTGATACTAGATTTAGGACATGTCAAATAATCCTAATTTCCACTGCCTCATTTTCCAAAATTGTAGTGTCTTAGAAACCAAAATATTTGTCATAGGTACTTGTATATACTTTCTTATACTTCCAAAAATTTCACATTCTGAAACTTCATTAAAACAAATTATAGGAAAAATTCCTATATGGCTCGTTTGAGACTAACTTCAAGACTAGTACAAAACCCTAACTTCCATATCTTATATTTTAGAAATTAAAATGATTCAAAACCTAACAAAAATACCCCAAGTACCTCAAAATGTCTCCTCCAGATCCTAAAAATTTCACAGTCTGAAACTTCACCCAGAAAAGGTATATCGAAAATTCCAAGATGACTCATTTGATGGAGAAAAAACATAGGACTGTAGGTTTTGAAACCAAATGTTATGAACCAAACTCCAAAAATAACATAAGAATAGAAGGAGAAGTGACTCCGTGCATTAATAGTGATAAAGAGTCAAATAATAGTAATCCACTTTGAGGGGGAAACCTCCTTTTACAATATATTTAATGCACAAGATAAAAATGCCTATACAAATGAATATCCTTTATTATAAATAGGAGATAAGTGAGCATGATGTGAACTACTGCTAAGTTGACCTAACCATAATTAATAAACTAATAATAAATGAGAATTAGGGTCTCGACATAGGGCCTTAACGGACTTAAAAGAGTTATGAAAAAATATCAAAGTAAAGAGTCAAAGTCAAGATGAAGTTTATTGATTTAAGAATTCAAAGTCAAGATGATGCCAATTGATGTAAAGAGTCAAAGTTTAGAGAACATCTATTGATGTAAAGGGTCAAATTCAATTTAAATCCAAATAAAATATGGAGAATAGTTTCTTGAGTCAAATCATTGATGTCAAAGTCAAGTTTAAGTTATGTAAAATCATGATTAATGTGTCAATAAGTTTTCCAATCCAATGTCATAGGTATATTGGTGGATGCAGATGTCCCTCCAACAATAAAATTTTTATGTAGTGATTTCAATGCAAGAATCACATGAAGAACTATACAACAATAGAGAAAATGATAAAATAAAAAGTAAACAACAAGAGTGACAAAATACTCTTGATCAAGTGCAATAAGAGGTATAATTTGACAAGATGATACAGTGAAAGGAAGATGATAACGAATAACATGAGAGAGAAAAAACAATATAATAGAAGACAAAATAAGTGAAGTAAACTGAAATAATATGAAAGAATACTGCACAAAAAAACCTTGGAATGAACAAAATATTTAGTGACAAGTGACAATCTAAGAAATATGAAACAATAAAAGAAGACAAAGAAGAATCTAGTAGAAAAAGAAAGGTAAAATAAGTAGTGAAAATAATACCCTTTGTTTGAAAATTGAGATGCAAAAGAAGTTCAAGTCAATCCATGAAAAACAAAATCACATGAAATCCCTAAGAAAATTGGTCATCCTCCTTGTTGATTGCTTTTAATAATGGAAAATAAAATGTTCATGGTCCTATGTTTAAACTGGTTAGATTAGACTGAGATGAACATGCATGAGGAAATTTTTTTGTATGTACTTAAGTCAAATGATAGAAATGTAATGGTTGTAATCCATGATAAGGAAAGTATACCCCTATAACTAGATTGTTGATGGTTAATTCTAAACTAAAATGAACTTGTCACGATAAATGAATGTTTGTGGTCGAAAAAACAACCATGGTGTAATGAACGATTCACTGTAAATCGAAAACCACTAGATAATTATAATGGTTGAGGGTAACCTTAAAAAACCCAAGATGTGGTTATGATTTAAGAAAAGAAAACCTAGAATGTTGATTGATGATGATGTAAGGGAAGTTGTAAAGGTTTTTTATTTAAATTTTTAAATGAACCATCTACAAGAAAAAACTTCCTATAGAACCATTAGATACAATGACTGGAAACCCATGTATTCTAGTGGATGGTGAATTTTGTTTTATGGACTTCAACAAATATGGTGTAAATATTTTGCAGGTACGAGATCTAGAAAGATAAATCATAAAGATGAAAAATGAATAAGATTAAAGGTGGATAATAAAGAAGATCAAAGATGAAGATTGTATAAGACAAAAGACAAAATTTGAAGATAGAATATAGAATATTGTAGAAGTTTGAAGAATATTGATAGAACGTATTAAAGGACTAAAACATTAATAGACCAAAAGAAATGAGAATTGAATCACAAGTATTTTTTAAATGTATTATGAATGGATAACTCATACTTGTGATATTTGATGCATATTGATCTGTAAATTGTTCTGGATTTTCCACTGAAACAATTCGTCACAAAAAATATGATAAATAAAACCAAAGTATCGCTATGAAGCTTAAATACCTTGATATTCCATAATAATTAGTTAATTGATTTTTTGTGTATGCATGAAATAGATGAAATATGGAAACCATAAAAAAAAAAAAATACAATCGCACACCATCCAAAAAATAACACAAATATTTTCTCTGGGAAACCCTTACAGGAGAAACCCCAACTAGAATCTGAGGTTGCTCTTATTTCTTTTCTTTGGTATGGAAATAATGCAAGTATAAAGGAGAAGGAACTCTCTATCGATTTAATTGATACTTATGGCCTATTAGGATGCTACAAAACATTATCACCCTTTGTTATTCTCTCTAATTTCCCACTCCTCGTTGTCCTGCCCTGTTATGGGAAAAAATACAATAACATAGAATGGAACCCCTTCTTGTCCTTGCAACCCAATATTTAACAGAGCCCGATAGTTGTCTAGAGTTAGGATATTTATTTCCTCAACCCTCAATTAATGATCAAGTTTGTACCTTCTAGAATGTCCTTATAAAATACACTATGTGGCTAGCCCCACACATTTAAGTAATGGAGGCTAACATGGCATGCACTCTCACCATGTTGATCAATATTATATGTCAACATGTGCGAGGCATAAATTTTGCATACAAACTCCGATTGAGGTGATTCTTTCACTGTTGGAAATTTATAAGTTTGTATAATATAGATGGTGGATCCATAGTAAGGTTTTAACCATAAAAACGTTTCATTTGATGCCTCAAAATGGCTCTGAAATATTTTAGACAATTTTTTGGACATAAATTTCCAAATTTGGACTAGCCACTAAAATGGTTCTACGAGTTGATTCCTCTAATTGTTTTCACCAATAAAACATCAAGATAGATGAAAAATAATATAATGATCCAATCCTGATCATACCTTTCCATTAAGGTAAGCTTTTGGTCCCCAAAATATTTATGAATAATATGAGGAACATTTTTCGCTACCGTCTTCATGGAGTACCATTTATCTTTCCTTGGAAGTCGTGCTTTCAACCCAATATGCCAAAGGTCACGCTACCCTTATATAGTAGTTTTTTACCTCTTTTGAAAAACAATTTCCTATGCCAACTCTTCCTGAGCATCTGGTGTTAAGTCATTTATGGAAGGTAGGACATGATACTCCTCTTGATGTAACATGGATGGCTCATATAGTTTGAGATTCTCCATATTCACTACCAAGTAAATGCGCATGTATGGGGGTATACTGAGTATTGAGGGACTGTCACCCACATTTTCCAATACCTTAAAAGGACCATATTACAGATCCCTGATCTTCTAAATAGGACCATGTAGTCATTCCTTGTTTATTTGTAACCATACTATATCTACAACTGTAAATGTTCTCTCTATTTTGTGTTGGTCATGTATAACCTTGTACTTTTCCTTTGACTTCTTCATGTCTCCTATACTTGAAAATGGATCTACCCGATCTTCTAAAAAAAATAAATTATTTTAATGCATATCCTATGAGGTCCTCCCTCAATCCTCTCTATTTTCCATATACAACATCTAAGGGTGAAGGTGGAAAATATCCAAAGAAGGTTTCAAAAGGTGAATTACCAATAACATTGTGAATTGTTCTATTATAAGAGTGTTGTATATAGATCATATTTTCATCCTAGGTATTTGTATTCTTACGATTATAGCCCCTAGAAATATGCACCAAAGTATTCAAGAAGGTACTGAGCTTAGTTTCAATCTTCTCCCATAATGTATTCAAGAAGGCACTGAGCTTAGTTTCAATATTCTCCCATAATTTATTCAAGAAGGCACTGAGAAATCCAATGTCCCTATTTGAGATGATGCTCCTTGGTATCCCAAATTGCACCTAGATGTGTTCAAAGAACAAGTGTGAAGCTTCATATAACTTGATGGTATTTTTACAAGGCATGAGCATGCACATTGTGTTGAAGCTGTCAACTACAAAAAATAGATAGTCACGTCCCTTCCTATTTTTTGGTAAACCTCCCACAAAATCCAAGGAAGTAATTTCCCAAGGTCGAGTGGGTATAGGAAAGGTATGGTATATACCTTGCTTCATGTTATTGGGATTGTTGGTAAAAAAAAGTATAAATCCTCTAATATGTCGTTCTACATCTTCTTCCATTCTAGGAAGGTACAATGTAACTCACCCAACCCCCTCAATCCTCATTTAGGATGGTGGGGTGATTAATTTTTTTTTCTATTTCTCTCAAGACATGTTGTCATATTATCATATGTTTGAGTGAAAACTTCTCTTATCATAATTTGTACCATAATTACTATTATTAATACTCAGAGGTGCTTCTCCACTCAGTTTCCTCAAGTACCCAGGTGTGTGAACACTATCAATTGGATGACCAATGTTTCCCCCTCAATCCTCATTTAGGTTAGTGGGGTGATTAAAAATTTATTATCTTTCTCTCAAGACATGATGTCATATTATCATATTTTTGGGTGAATAATTATACTATTACAATTTAGATCATAATTAATCTTATTAATACTCAGAGGTGCTTCTCCACTTAGTTTACTCAAGTACCCAGGTGCCTAAACACTATCAATCGAACATTCAAGGTTGTGTCACCTCCTCATGCTAACAATTTGGTCATGTTTGGACTCATTCCCATATAGGTTCTCAACCATCCAATTCGATCATCCCTCCGATGGCACTATCTTGATAGATCATACTATGAATCTAACGGTCCTTGGGCTTATGATTCTAATGACTATGATCATGTCAGAGTATCCATCCTCTTCGTGGTTGATACCCACTTGAACATTCATCCCATGTGTTAATACATTGGACCCTTAGAACATACAACTGATATCCAAAATTCACCTCTGTACCAATCAACAATTCCCCTTCATCTTCGTAGTCCCTCCTACTATTGAAGTATTTTATTGATGTTTCCATGAGTCACTCCAAGTATATCATTCTAACCACATGTTCTTCGATAGATCAAATGATATTTGTTTATCTCATTGGATGACCTAAGGTCACCTGAATAACACAACCAGACAGTGATTAGAATAATAATAAAAATCCTCTCCATTCAAACTATATTAGATTAAATGCCTTAGATTTCACGTAACACCTCTCAATCGATCTACGATTTTAGGAGTTATGTCATTGGGATACTGATTTAGTCATCCTCCCAGACCTATGATGGTACCTCTTCAGAAAACCTTCTTATTGTATCCAATAATAAATAATTCACCATCACCGCCCTCCAATACATCAATAATTTTTGTTGACTAGGAGTTGTCCCCATCAAGGTTCTAACACAACCTTCCCCGTGGTCACTCTGATGATTACACCATCTGGACAATAGTATAGATCCAATTGAGACACTAAATCAATGGTTGTGAGTCATCCCAATTCAATGTGAATTTATTTCACTAGATAGGGTTTTGAAGTTGGGACATGGCCAATTTTAGGGGTTCCCTCATGGTTTTAACCCAATATTTAGGGGTTTTGGGTCTACTCTGATACTATTGAGGACTCTCGAACTTCAACAAAGGATGAAGTTCATGTATATATTACAATATTACCACTTAAATCAAGTAATTATCTCTTGGTCTAAGGTTCCTTAACCCATAGAGGTGCTTCTTGGGTTCTAAGGTAGTCTTGGCCTCTATCTGAATGAAGATTTTATCAGTATCTTTCAAGATTTCCCCTCAGGATGCAAGGTCCTTAGGGATACAAATGGTCCATGCTTATTCGATTTCACAGTTTAACCGATTAAACAATGGCAACATCACCATATCCCAATTACTCAGGATTTCATTTCATTCATTACTATAATTCACTTTTCCCATTTAAATCGGAAAAATACATGCATAGTACATTCA
>JASDQU011175918.1:0-26788 GCA_032191745.1 Picea mariana
TCTTCAAAAACCTATGCTCTGATACCAACTTGATCTAAAAATGAAGAAGACATGTATTCTTGAAAATATTTGCAAGTAAGATTTATGTGTTAAAAGAAAATGGGTCAACTTTGCAACACATCTTTAATAGGATTTACTCATTCAAGATGTATATAAACAGCAGCATAGTCAATGACCAGAAAACACATAACACAACAAATGATAAAGGAGTTCACCCCTCTCTTGGGCTACATCTCCTGGTCCAGCTTCCAATGGATCATTTGTATTATTTTCTCAAAGTTCTCAAAAATGTGCTTTACAATGCTCAAATTGCCAAATAGACTGCTCCAATGGCTTCAGAACGTCCAAAAACCCCTAGCTGAGCTTTTTCGGCACCTCGTTTGGCCAAATACTAAAGAAGATAAGCTTCCTGAAAGTCCCCCCTTCAAGCTTGTTGTCTCTGCATCTACAAAACGCACCTCCCATGGCTCAACCTAGCCCACATGCTTATTTAAGCGTAAAAGCCTAGCACTGGACGCAACCACACAAATGGTGTGAACCGTAGGACGGTTACGGGCACACCTAGCCCCTAACCGCCAAGGTCGAAGTCATGTGGCCATGTGACCACGCGCAACTTCAAATGGGGCTCTGTCCCATAGGCGAATACCAAAGTAACAAGTGGTGGGTCATTTGGTTGTAACAACCATTTAAACCACAATCAAAACCAAAACACGCATGTGCCAACCGGTGCATTGGGGTCATATGATATGGCGGATACGACCGCGGGCTGGGGCTAAGCCCTAGCCCGGACCCCCACGCCGACCATACATAAACTTTAATTCAAATTTATTTAAACCCACATATATAACAAGGAATATAGTGGGGCGTGTTGGCAGCACATACTATTCCAAGGCTTTACATGAGGGTGGAGGTCATGGGGTTGACCCCGGTGGACTCCAATAAATTTTAAACGAGCAACCAATAATATGGTGCCACGTGGCAGCCCATGAATGGGCCACGTGGCACCGTACAACCAACCACAATCTTCCACGTGTCATAATACCATTCATCCAAATCTACCAACTGTGCCACTTAGCTCTGCCATGTGGCATGCGGACTGCCACGTCAGCATCTGTACGGACTGTATGGACTGTACAGTCAGCATCCCATTTTTTTTCCCTATTTGTCATTTTGAACAGAACGTGATATCTCTCACTCCCGACATCCGTTTGAACCCAAATGAGTTGCGTTGGGTTCGCAATGATGAGGCCTACGCTCTCGTTCGATTTGAAGTGATTCTGAGCACTTTGAATTTTTGAGCAAAATTTGATCCCCTGATCAACAACCCTAAAATTTGATTAAGAAGGGAACAAGCCCATTGGACCTCAATAATCATAACGTTTACATTGATAAGTAACGACAGACTTTCAGAATGATGTTCAGGTTTGACAATGGTTTGCAGAAACAAGGTTTTTACTTTTGAGGGGAATTCTCTGTAGACTGTGATCATTTTCTCTTTCTTGAAGGGATATGACACTGTGGATGAAGACTCGGGTATACTGAGGGTGTGTCGAAGTGACGGACTATCTATTTCACATAAAACCTCTAACCCTACCTTACTCAAAATGACCTTTTCTTCCTGCGAATACTGCTCCACACACCATCTTACAAACTCAGGGAAAGGGAAAACTACTTCTACGATATAAGGGGTAATGGAGGCTTGGGCCTCTTCGAGGAAGGGTACTCGCTTTCAAACATTGTCTAAAAAATCCAATCTCGACATGGAAATGGGTGAGACTGTTATTTCTATGTCAAAAACATTGAAGTCCTTGTCAATTAGGGCTTCTTCTCTAGAGGAGAGGTCTTGCTCAATTATGGATAAAATGACAGGGTTAGCGTCCATGATGAAAAAATACCTATTAAGCGGCAAATAAAGCATGAATCTGATCCAATTTTGAGATTGAGTTTCGAATGGATGGTTTGCACCAATTTTCAAATGTTCGAGTGCTTTGAAATATTATAGAATAATGACCCGGGGCCCTCCTTTTGTATGCGTTATTTGATATCGGGGATTCGAGAAAATGGTTTTGAGTAGACCAGTTTTCTCTCTGATGTGCCCCTGAGGATGCCACGTGTCCAAGAAATGAAACCATGGTACTTTCCCTAGCCCACCTTCAAACAATTATCCTTTGTGCTACTTCACTACCCGATATGTGCCTCGGTCGTGGATCTAGGCCGCTCCAAGATCTACGCTCTTTCGTGCCTCAACAACTTTCGATATCGAGGGTTGGAAAGAACGGTTTTAGGTAGATCTATTTTTTCCCTGATGTACCTCTAGATGTGCCACGCATCCACGAAATGAAATCGTGGTATTTTCTCTAGCCTGCCCTCACATAATTAAATCTCGTGCTATTTCGTTGCCCGATATGGGTTTTGGTCATTGATCTGGGCTGCTCCAAGATCTATGCTCTGTCAGGTCCTACCTTTCGCACCTCCACTATATTTTTCCATATGCCACCATATGTGACCTTATCTTCTAAACTATCATGCTTCTATAATGATGTAGCTCTTCACTAAATTTCTGAGACTTGGATTCCACTTGAAAAATGTTATAGTGATAACATAGGCTCCAACTGGGGATGCTATCCTCCCTGCGAGGTAATCAAGAACTGTAGACTAAGTGCCTACCCATTGGGCAACAGTTTTATTCATGCAATCTAAATCTGCTGGTCTTTATTCAAAAACTCAAAATCGACTCAGCATAGCTTACAGCCTTCACCTCAGGCTTCAACTATGCTTCTTTTATTCCAATGTCTTCATGTGAAAAGAAAAACACAAATCGATTATGTATAATGAATGATGAGGTCATGATTTTTCAAATAATATAATGCTTGAGTAACCTGTCATTCATAGGCCTTCCTCCAGCGAGCTCTCCATTACTCTCTTGTAATAGGTAGGCATTGCTCCCACAGTATGCTGCAATTTTGAATAGGCCCATCCAAATTTTGAATAGGTGATCAAATTTCCCATGTTTTCCCTTATCTTCGTTTATGGCATCCCATTTTAGTACCAAATATCATGGTTCAAACCACCTTGGTATGTCTGTCGAAAGCCTTTTTGATCTTGTCTTGGTGTAGTTGGGCATTATGGAAATCCTTTTCTATGGTCTGTTGTAGACTAATGAGTTCATCCTTCCTTTTTCATGTGGCATTTGTCTCCGCATCTTGCTCCTGCAACAGTCTCATTACTGGCAACCCCAATGTAGTAGGAAAAATTGCTTCAGTGCCATAGACGATCTGGAACGAGGATGTGGCAATGGATCTCTTTGGGGATATTCTTTCATCCCATAGTGCATGGATGAGATTTTTGTGCCATGCCTTTTTATTTTCTTCTGGCAATTTTTTGATGATTCTGACTAAGATTTTATTCGAAGACTCAGCCAATCCATTTCCTTGTGGGTAGTATGGCATGGAATGATCAAGTGTGATGTTGTAATCACTGCATAATTTCTCCAATTTCTTAGACTTGAAAGCTGTTGCATTGTCTGTTATAATATTGATCAGGCATTTGAATCTGGACAGAATATTGTCTTCTAAGAATCGAATGATAGCATCATCTGTAGCCTGTCTGGTAGGAACTTCCTCAATCCACTTAGTGAAATAATCTTTTGTTGTAAGGATCCATTTGTGTTGAGCTGAGGATTATGGATGTATTTCCCCTATAAAATCTAGGCCCCACTGTCTGAAAGGAGCTTCCACTGAAAAGGGTTTTAAAGGTAGAGACTGCAATTTTCATTTCCCATCGAAAATTTGACATTCATGGAAATTTAAAACCTCTTTATAAACACCGGGAAAAATGTTAGGCCAATAGAAACCATCCCTTAAAATTTTATGCACAATTGTCTTCCAATAATGATGACCTCCATAGTCACCCTTATGGAAATCTATGATGGTTTTCTCATCTTCTTCTTCTATCAAACAACTTAATAAAATCCCTCCTGGATCTTTCCAATAAAAAAATTCATTCACTATACAAAATTTTGTTGCCTTTAATTTCAAGAATCTAGCTTTTTTCTTACTGAATTCAGGAGGAGCCCGCAAATTTTTCAGCACAAAGATGATATCTACATACCATGTAGAGTCAATAAATGTTTGGGATATTTGTGAAGTCACCTTTTCTTCTTCTGTTGTACTATTTGAAAAGCCTGCAATGAAGTTTATTCCTAAGAGTTCATAGTTTGTTTGTGCCATCAGTCTAGAAAGTCCCTATCCTTTGATCAACTTGGTGGGTTTAATATCAAGATCATATTCTAATAGTACTGCAATCCATTTTCCCCTTTTTCCTTCAGGATCAAGTTGGGTTAGGATGTCTTTCACTAATTTGTTGGGTACATAAGCAGTAGTATGAGAATGTAGGATGTAAACTCTAAATTATTTTAATTCTTTGACCAGAGCATATGCTTGTTTCTCCATGATGTCATATTTCAAAGGAGCATCCCTCAATGTATTATTGTAGTATGCTATGGGCTTCTCAAAATTTTGGTCATCTTTCTGGAGTAGTACACCTACAATTGCATGTTCTGAGGAAAAAGAGAATAATATGAAATCTTTCTCAAAATTTGGACTAGCCAGTATAGTGTTGGCAGCCACACATGATTTTTATACTTAACATGATCGCAAGAAATTTCATTTTTCTGTAGCTTCCATCACCTTAATTTTGTAAACATTTTGGAGAGTTTTGAGATGATTACTAGATTAAAATCTACCGTTATTAATTTCTTATTGTTTTCATTTTTGTTTCTTTTTTATGTTTAATTCATGAATGTAATCATGAATTAAACATAAAACTTAGCTTGGTGTTACAATTTTTTGTGCTTTAAAAACATCTTCTTAAAAGTCACCCATATTTAATTGAAATCCAAATCTAATGGTTGAATGATCTATTTTCGATGTTTTGGTTTTAATATGATTGTTATATGGTTTGATATTTTATTTTCTATTTGTGAAGAACCTTTGATGTTTTGATAGTCCTCTCGCGAATTCAATGGTCATACCAATAGTCATACAAATGAATACACACCTGTTGTACTCGAGTCATCACCTCACCTTGCTAGCTTAAAATATTAATGAGCCATTCATTACATGCATAGGGTTTTAGTACTCTATAGTTTTGGCTTTCATAACAAGGGATGGTAAGGATCACAAACAAACCCTTGGTTTTCACTCCCACTATCCGAGTTATGATAACACACAAGCTATGTTATATTTGTGTCTCCACTCTCCATTTGGACTTGTTTTTGTTTCTCACACGATTCAAAACTAAAACTATCTAGATTAATCCCTATTGCATTCTGGTTACATTTGTCATGGCTCCCGTCATTCGCTTCGAGCTGAATGGGTGTTAGGCTTTACTTTCTCACGACGATGAGATTGAGGACCTAAAAATCCATGGCTGGGATGTATTCCTTGAGAAATTTGAGGGTTATAATATTCAAGTGTAAAAATCCTTCGTGCAAACCTTCGATGGTTGCAAAGCTAAAATTGGGGACACAAAGTTAGATTTGACCGAATGATTCATGAGCAAAGAAATAGGACTTCCATCCAAGGGTGAAAAGTGGTTCAAAAATGACCGAATTGAAGGAGTCTCATGGAGTCTTTTTATGACATCCCGAAAGATCAATTGTTGTGTAAAAGGTATTTCTATCTCCCTAGTAAAACCTAGATTGCATAGTTTGTTGTTAATTCTCAAGCAATTTGTGACATGCGAAGATCGATACAGAATGGTCTTCCTCTATCATATCTGTTTTCTCATGCATTTCATTGGTTTCAATTTAGATATGTCATTTTACTTGTTGAGAAGTCTCTATAAAATGTCCAAACGATATAAACGACAAGGTGTCGATTCAAGCCTGTTCCATCACGGATTGGTTAATATATCAGTGATGTACCACCTTTCGACCATAGGTGACAGTTGGGGGTTTACATAGATTGATCCTACAACAAACCCTAACTTAGACAACCCACTGATTAAAGAACAGTTTGGTATTTCAATCAATGGAACAGAGTTTACCAACAGAAATCCTTTAGACGAAGGGATGCCAAGTAAGTCTTCACCTGCAGGATTTCCTGAGTAAGATACTATTGAATTGAAAGTAATTGACCCTCTTGTGCCTGAGATTGATGTTAGCCTGAACATTATATTTAAGTCGGATGTCGAGAAACCTTGCAAAGGAACAAAACAACAATGCACAGACTTATCGTTCAAGAAGAAGAAGGCAGGTCGCATAATTTCAAGGAAACTAAGGAACCAAAATGATACTCATCTGTGCTCGATCGGTCCTATCGAGATCGATGAGGGTTCAGATCCTGAGATAGAGGATTTTCTAGTTCTGGAAGATCCAGAATTTCAGGGTTCCAGGAAGGAATTTATCGCTCCTACTGAACCTTACGATTTCGTGACAAACTTGCCACCATGGCTTAAAGGTAAAGAAGGGTTCTCTGATATTAGGCATAATCAGAAGAAAACAACAGGTAAGACTGATACATCATTTTTTGAATGTTCCATTCATCGACCTACCATCTCCCCTATACAGTGTGATATCTGCTTCCATTGGGTTGAGCGGTATTACACTGACATTCCTCTTCTACAGGCCTGAATCAAAACTCTTTCTGCTCAGAATGATTTTTTGAGGCAAGAAAACCTTGATATCAAGGAGCATGCAGAGAGGAAGACTAAGCGTATCAAGGGATTCGGAAACATAGTCATCAAGAATGCAACCAGTGTCAAGGCGATAATAAACTTTGAACTACCCAACCCCTCTTTAGTTAACATTTAATGGTAAAACAATTTTATTTCTATTTTCTAATTCGAAATAAACAGATTTGAAGTTTTGATCTCATTTACTAAATTTAAGACTGGCTACAGAATCTTCGTCTCTATAGCCAAGTCTCTTTTAATAAAAAATTAGTTATTAGTGATTGTTTGTTCTAATTTATCAAATCTGTTTTCCTTTTCTCAGGAAATGGGATATTGTTTTCCTGATTATCTGGAGGAAATATTTTCGATTATGCATATAAATGATTAGTAGTTTCTCCTTGTTTTTTTTTGTGAAAACTTTGGTTTATCTTTGCATGAAACCAACTCTGTTATAAGTGGTTCCCAGCCCATTATTTTTGTAATATTACTTGATTTTGGGAGATCCAACTCTATCCTGTGAGATATGAGTATGTGATCCTAGGTTACTTTAAATATTGTTCACTTTGTTAGTGAAATACATCTTTTCTTGGAACAGATTATGGACATGTAATTCTTAGATCCAAATGGACAAGTTGTTTGCATTTCGACTTTAAACCAATGTGACATTGTTTCATTTATGTTTTGTCTCTTATATTTTGGAATATTAATATGTTACATAGCTTTAGCCTCAATAATATATAATGTTCCATCTTATTCAGTGCTTTAAAATTTTGTCTATAACTTGTTGTTTCATATATTATATATGTGATCGTTATTTCAACTTTAATATCATGATTTATGCTTGATGATGTATCCAATGAATGTTTCACATTGAAAATTATTTTACTGTAATCATTCATAATCACAAGATCATTGGATCTACATTTTTTGCTACTCTGTCTTATATCCTAGCTGTCAATAAACACCTTGAGTTTATTCAGGAGACATTAGTACAAGCTTGTCGCAGATTCCTCTCACATGAAAGATAGCTGGAGGTTTGGATCGCACAGAGACATAGACATAGTATGAAACTAATCTCAAGTTAGCTTTATTTGCATTTAATTTCTTTTATTATTTTATTAGACAAACAAGACAGTTTAAATTGGTTGTGACTATTACTCTATCCTTGTTTCAGATTATGTTTTATTAGCATCTTTTTAAGTTCTTAGATTTTAGGTTATAAAAAAGAAAATATAAAAATAATTTCTTTCTTTATCTACTTTTGAAAACAATTACCAAACATTGATTTTGCAAGGCATTCACCAAAAAATTGCAATTTGTGAATACTTTGTTTATAATCACATATTTATATTTCTAGAAACACTTGTAAATAATTAGATTAAAGTGTATAGTATCATAGTTTTTATCTTTAGAGTAGTTTATTTATTTTCTTTGTTTTAGGACTTCAGTTGGATAATGGATCCATTAAACCCGTCAGGTCAGATCATACCAAATGGATTGGGTTAATTAGACAAGCCTGGTCTAGATATAACCTTCCAATTGGCGGTGTGTCATTTATGCCCATCAACAAATGGTGCTAGAAGGAGGGCATGAATTAAATTATGGCATGTGGATGTCACAAGACTCCTCCCCCACATACTCGCTCCCCTATCATAATGCGTAGTCACTCAGAAAACAATGTTACACTTGAAACAACAACTACCTCAAACGATAACCCTGAGATTCCCATTGAACCAGTCACACCAGTTCTTCAAGGGGACGACGTCCAAGAAATTGTTCGTCATTCACTCATAAGGATGCATAGTGCCTTAGCCTGTATCAGACAACCTATTAGGCCACTTAATCAACCCCTATATTTCTCGGATATCCAAGAACAACTTCAAGGCATTGGTTTTCCTAACAACCTTTTAGGTGATAACACTATCAATATTATTGAAACACCTATCCTCGAAGCAGGAAGATCTGGTATCCCACCTTCCCCGCCTGGTTCATCTCCATCCTCTTCAGGAGGAGAATCTTCAGACGAAGAAATCTCTTCATCTGAACCATCTCAGCCTTCGACACCACCAACACCCATGGAAAACTAAAACAATTCTGCCAGACCTTGGCTTGATCAAGATGTCATGGTTGTACCTGGATCGCAACACCCATTACCAAAACACTCAAAGAAATGGTTTCCTAAATTTGATCCATATTCTAAACAATCTACTGAAGATCACATCAAAAAGTTTATGCTGGCCATTAGACTCCGAAATTTTGAGCACGAGGATGTAGTATGCACACTATATCCTTATACTTTTGAGGGCAATGCCTCCACATGGTATTTTTCCCAGCAACCCCAAACCATTGTCTCTTGGGACAAGTTTGAAACCTGTTTCTTGGAGAAATTTGGAGATGATAAATATCATGATGTCTTGGTTATGGAGCTTTCTAGTCTAAAAATAAATCCTAAGGAAAAAGTGAAAGATTTTAACCAAAGATTTCTTACTTTACAAAATAAAATCGCTGCAAATTCAATGCCCATTGAAAGCCTAATTGTCGCATATTACACTACAGCCTTACACAATAATATAGCCATATGGGTCAAAAGGTCTAAAAATAACACATTGTTAGAATCCTTCAAGGAGGCAAGTCAAATTGAAAAGGATATATTAAGATTAAAAGACAATCTTAATAGTGAAGTTGAAATGGATTTGTCCTCTAAAAATAAAATAGAGATCCTCACTAGGCCTCCTCAAACTAAACCAGAAACTTTAGACTTAGAAAGCTTACAAAAATATTTCTAAAACTATCCAACTAGGTTGTTACTTGAAGAGATTAGCCAAGGAGGCATCCACAAGAAAAGGAAGTTTTAAACCTCCTTTCAGAAAACCTTTTCCTCCCAGCCGGCCAAACCCGACCACCGAAGGTCTAAATTTCAAAAGTTTGCAGTATGCTTTGCAAACCATATTAGAAGCACATGATAATTTTTCTTTTTTTCCTCCTGAAAATTATGAATACGTAGTCGAGGAAGAAGTACCAGAAGAGGAAGAATCATCTCCTAACATCTTCAGTCAATTCTCAGATAGTATATTCCAAGAAAATTTTGAAACTGTTCACCCCTACAATACAAGAAGCAAAAGACAAAACAAACCTTCTTCTTAAGTAAGTAATAATGTGTTTCCAAAATAGTCAAAGCAAACTAAAATTAAACAAATTTTAGTATCCCCTATCTTAGAATATGATTTAATTGAAGATTTGAAAAAAAATGAGGGCTAATATTTATGTTTTTGAGCGCTGAAATTTTCCCTTATTTTGTAGAAAATGCTTCAAAGTATCGCTGAGAATAGTAAAAACAACAATCCTAGTAGTAAGAAAACTGCAAAAATTGGTTTGAAAATGATCCAGATTATTTTCGGCACGAAATGAGATCAGAGATATAATAAAGAAATGCACAGAGATATCGTAGATGTTCAATAATATAACATAAATGTATTAGAGATGCAACCATAAACACAGATATACAGTAATACATGATTTCTATCAATGAAAGAAATGTACAGAGACTGTAAAAATACAAAGTGAAAGACTCGCTAGAATGGTGGCAACTTATCTCTGAGAAGAGATGTGATGGCTACTTGCATTCACAAGAAGATGATTACAATGAGGCTCTGAAGGCCTTTTTACAATAAGCAGGAATGTCAAAAACCATAGACATCCAAAAACCTAACCCTAGGAGATGAAGTACCAAAAGTCATGTGGGCCCCATTTGGGTAAGTGAGTACATCAACTTCCTAGGGTCGTAACTTTTGCATACGATCTTCATTTTAGGCGTGTGATAGCTTGTTGGAAATGTGTCATCGAGGAGACTCATTTTGGGGGCTCAATAATTTCTTAGACTATCATTGAGAAACTTGATCTCGAAAAATTGGGCCCTCAAAATGGCCCCGGAAGTTAAAACCTGCTAAAAATATTAAATTGCCAAAATTGCCAGAAAACTGCTTTGAGCCATTTGGAAAAGGTGGGTGGCCACCGTTATCCACCTGGATCAATCCTCCCTCCTTAGGAACCAATGGTCTCCATTACGTTGAGTTCCTGGGGGAGAGGGAAAAGCGTTTGTTGAATTTACATCTTGGTGAGCTACTTGTCTTGCTGGAGACATCGCGCTGCTCAGTTTGTGGAAATTTGTCACGAACCTGTTAAGGTTGAGGCTATTCAACAAGTCGAGATACATGAGAGGATGATGTGCATAAGGAATCTTTTCACTTTGCTACAGCCTTGTCATCCTTCTTTTGTTGGATAGAAGGTGCTTGGAGCAAGGTTGTAGTGGTTGCAGTGTCCTTTTGTTCTCCTTTTGAACAGATTGTGAAGAAGCTAAATTATGTAGTATGAGATACTACCTTGCGGCACTTTTTAGGTGGAACAGTGGTCAGAACTACCTCTGGTATTCTGTAGAGATGACCCCCCAAAGTAACAATGACACTACAAGGTCGAGACTCATAAACAACATGGCGTCTCCACATATATGGTTGGCCCAAGAGAACATCACAGACNGCTGACATGGAGATCTCGTCCTTGCCAAAGCCACCCGATGTTGTATGGCTACGGGTGTGGTGTTGTCGGCAATCCCAATTGTTTGACGACCTCTGAAGAGATGAGGTTTTTCTGGCTTCCGCTATCAACAATAAAATGCAGCGGGGTCCCCTTCACCCACATTTGTGAATGAAAAAGGTGCTCCCCCTCTTCAGGATCTGTTGGTTCTTCTAGTTGAATTGTTGTGGTCACGACAATAGCAGTGGGGTCTGCATCAATGATTTGTCCTTTACCAATATTTTCATAATCAAATTCTGAATCAGGGTTCGACTCCTTGTCTTTGATCTTGGCCACTAATGACTATTTTGAGTGACATTCATTGGTGTTGTGCCAGAGGCTTTTGTGGAAATCACACCATTTTCTGATGTCCTTCTTTGTCTTCTCGTGACCCTTCTCTTTCTATGTCTTGGATTGGTTTTCGAAAGACTGTTTGTTAGGGACGTCTTTGTCATACTTTGGTTGTTGCATATTTGCAGACTGGAATTGCCATTTGTTCTGGTGCTTAAATTTCTACTCAATTTTAACAGCATGTCGATAAGCAACACCAAGTGATGAGATGTCCAAAAAGTCCATTTCAGTCTAAATGTATCTGTGTAGAGCCCCGCAATATTTCAGAACCAAATGTCACTCGGAGTCTTTGATACCCAGCTTGGTGCACAAGGTATGGAAGGTATTGGTGAACTCTGGAACTTCTTGCCCCCTCTCTTGCCACAGTGTGGCCCATCTCATGTACTAGTCCTCATAGTTGCCAACAACGTAATACTGTACTTTTACTGCATCCACAAAAAAATCCCAAGTGGGATCGGCCCCATATATTCCAGACTCCTTTGTGGAAATTTACTCCCAGTAAGTTTCCCACCAATTTTTGACATGAGGGAGAGCTTTAAGGAGTGTGAAGGTTATCTTTTCTTTGTCGGAAAAATTGTGAATAGAGAAATAACCTTCTAGCAGAGTTAACCATTTTTCTAGGGCTTTTGCATCTATCTGTCCTTCAAATACAGGAATATCAAAATTAACTTGTACCTTGAAAGGCGAGGTGCCTTCAAAGTGGCCACTTGATGAAGATGCACCTAATTTTATCGGCATGCGTTGAAGGATGTGGGAAAAATTCTCCATCATTTCATCCCTCTGTCATGTGAGAGCTTGCTCAAGCAACAGATTGATAGGATCGTATGCTCCATCGTTTTTCTTTTCTTCCACCATTGAGGGTTTCTTGGGTGTGTGAGAGTGATTGTATTCAAGAGAGACAAGCTAAAGACCCAAATTTCTATAACTGGACCTCGTTGGGGACATGCACTATAAAAACGATCAAGAGCAACCTGCTCTGATACCACTGATCTGGATTATTTTCGGCACGAAATGAGATCAGAGATATAATAAATAAATGCACAGAGATATCGCATATATTCAATAATATAACAGAAATGTATCAGAGATGCAACCATAAACATAGATATACAGTAATACACGATTTCTATTAATGAAATAAATGTACAAAGACTGTAAAAATACAAAGTGAAAGACTCGCTAGAATGGTGGCAGCTTATCTCTGAGAAGAGATGTGATGGCTACTTGCATTCATAAGAAGATGATTACAATGAGGCTGTGAAGGCATTTTTACTATAATAAGGAATGTCAAAAACCCTATACATCCAAAAACCTAACCCTAGGAGATGAAGCACCATAAATCATGTGGGCCCCGTTTGGGTAAGTGAGTACATCAACTTCCTGGGGTCGTAACTTTTGCATACGATCTCCGTTTTAGGCATGTGATAGCTCGTTGGAAAGGTGTCATTGAGGAGATTAATTTTGGGGGATCAATCATGCCTTTGGATATCATTGAGAACCTATATCTAGAAAAACCTTCATTTGGGCCCTCAAAATGGCCCCGGAAGTTAAAACCTGCTAAAAATATTAAATTGCCAAAATTGCCAAAAAACTGCTTTGAGCCATTTGAAAAAGGTGGGTGGCCACCGATATCCACCTGGGTCAGAAAACAACCAAAAAAATCCCAACTAAAACGACATCTAAACTTCTAGATAAAAGGGATTTACCTGAAAAAACTATAGCAAATGTCGATAAAACTATTCTAGGGACAACAGCTAAAAATCAACAGAATTATGTTGTTAACACTCAGAAAAATGTCCCGCCTTTTTTGTTAACCTTTGAAATTTTTAATAGGAATGTACATAAGTGTATGGTCGATTCTGGTGCATCGTCAAATGTCATGTCGCTATCTATTTGTCAAAAATTCAACACAGAAGATAAACCTTCTGATCTCAAACTCATTCAGCTAGATCGAACAAACGTTAAGGTAATTGGTGAACTTAAGAATGTTCTAGTTAGATTATCATCCAATCCTAAGGTTCATTAAATAATTGAAATTATTTTTGTTGATATCCTTAAAGTTTATGGTTTATTTTTAAGTAGGGAATGGTATGAACAGCTGCATGGTTACTTTGCAATAGATTGGTCTCAATTGTGGCTGCCGGAAAATGGACAACCCAATAGAATCAGGATAAACAAAGAACTTTATCTGAAGCATATTGTGACAGATCTAAATGATATTAATGAACCTTTCGTCACATCTACAAACTCGTTTGAAATGTAGGGAATGAACACCTTTTTTGGAAATTTCATGACTGAAATTTCTCCTATTACTGATCCTGGGCAGCAATCGGAAGTTATGACCTATACTCAAACAACATATTTTCCAAGAATTCCAAGTACTGTTGACGAAGCCCAAATATGGTCATTATACTTTGATATATATAAATCCAAAGAAGGAGCAGGTGCAGGTTGTGTACTCATTGATCCTACAGGTAATAAGACTTTTATTGCTTGTAGGCTAGAGTTTGAGTGCACTAATAACATCACCGAGTATGAAGCACTTCTACAAGGAATTGCTTTGGATATGGACATAAAAAAATTGATGGTATTTGGTGATTCAAAAATTTTGGTTAGGCATGTAAGAAAATCCATACATTTCTTATCACCACACTTGAAAAGATACCAAACTGAGGTATGGAGTTTGATGCAAAAATTCTCAGCATTTAACATAAATTCCATTCCTACACTAAGTAATTCAGAGGTTGATTTATTGGCCAATGTTGCTTCTAAACTATTGCCTATAGAAGGTCTTTATCCTAATGCATTTTCAATTGAACTGTTGTTCAGGCCGTCGATCCTGGATAATATCACCAATTGGAGAGTGTTTGACGATGACCAACAGATCATCAACTTCCTACATATGGAAGACACCTTCCAAGGTGCAGTCATTGATGAAGGAACTCACAATGAGAACCTCTAAAACTTCACAGTAATATCAGATCCTAGATCTCCTGAATCAACATCTAATCTGGTAAACTCTATCCCCAGATTTGTTGTAAGACTAGAAATATTTTATGACTTGCATGATAAATTTAGAGGGACAGTTAATTGTAAAACAAATAGTTCTTCTTTGGTTTATGAGTCAGTTAATTTAGGAACAAAGGACAATCCTCAAAATACTAATCTAGGAATGGGATGCTCCGAACAATAATGATTTCCTTTTATAAAATTGTTTAAAGAATTCAAAGACGTTTTTTCCTGGACGTATGATGACTTGAAAACATTCGACCCTAATATCATACAACATGTCATCCTTGTGAAACCCCAGACTCGTCCTTTTTAACATAAATGGAGGAAGATGCACCCCAAATTGGAACCCACTATTAAAAAAGAACTAAATAAATTACTAGCTGCAAAGATAATTTTCCCGGTAAGGCACACGCAATGGGTGTCTAATCTAGTCCCTGTAAGGAATAAAGATGGTGAAATTCGACTCTGTGTCGATTTTTGAAACCTAAACCGAGCATCTGGTAAAGATAACTAACATGTTCCTCCAATGGAACAAATTCTACAATAGGTGTCTGGTTCTGAAAGACTATCTTTACTAGATGGCTTTTCGGGATACAACCAAGTCCTCATGTCTCCCTCGGATAAGCTTAAAACCACCTTTTGCACCCCATTGGGCACTTATGCCTACAGAAAAATTCCTTTTGGACTGATAAAAATTGGTGCCACTTTTTAGAGAGCAATGCATATTGCTATCCATGCCCTCATAAACCAATCAGTCATGGTCTTTCTTGATGATGTCATTGTCTTCTCTAAAAAAAGGAAAAATCACCTGCCTCACCTTAGGGTTGTCCTGGAACGATGTCGCAAGTTCGATATATCTCTCAACCCTAAGAAATTAGAATTTGCAGTAGAACAAGGTAAACTACTTGGGTTTATAGTGTCTAAGGAAGGAATTATTATTGACCTTGAAAGAACCCAAGATATTGCTAAACTATCCCCTCCCTCTTCCAAAAAATCCATGGAGTCCTTTTTGGGCAAGATTAATTTCGTCAGAAGATTTGTCCCAAGTTTCTTGGAAATGGTAAGACCATTACAGAATTTAATTTAAAAGGATGTTTTGTACCATTGGGAACCACAAGAAAGTCAAGATTTTGAATCCATTATAAAATCAATAGTAGAAGCTCCTTCCTTGATGAGTCTCGATGTTTCTCAGGATTTCATTCTTTACACCTTTGCTTCTAAACGATCTTATGTTGCTATGTTAACATAGAAAAACTCTGAAAGTAATGAGATACCCATTTCCTTCATGAGATTATATTTCAAAGGAGCAGAGATTAACTACCCAGTAATATATCAACTGGCATATGTTGTTTTTAAAGCAGTAAAACACTTCTGGTCTTACCTGTTGAAATCCAAAACCAAGGTTATTGTTCCTTACCCAGCTATAAGAAACCTGTTAGTACAAAAAGAACTGGGTGAGAAAAGGGAAAATTTGATGACATCATTACAAGAATATGACCTCAAAATAACCCATGCACAAATTTTTAGAGGTCAAGGTCTATGTAAACTAGTGGTTGATTCAGTTGAAGAACGGGAAAGTCAAATTAACACCTTAACTGCAAATCAACATAACGAAAAACAAATTAGTTGTGCACAAGTTGTTGCCAATTCTTTGTATGAGAACATTAAATGTTATTTGACGCATGGATCCACTCCTCACTATCTTGATCCTAAAAACAGAAGAGAACTAAGGCTAAAATATGCATCTTTCTAGTTAATAAATGATGTATTATTACGAAATTGTTTTGATGGTGTTCTTATGCGTTGTTTAGAAAAGGAAGAGTTGTTGAAAGTATTGTATGAACTTCATGCAGGTGAAGCTGGTGGAAAATTAGGGGGAGATACCACTGCTCACAAAGTGCTGAGAGTTGGGTACTATTGGCCCACTTTGTTTAAAGATTCCCATGTGTTGTGTCATAAATGTATAATCTTCCAAAAGGCTGCAGGATGGGTGAAAAAGGAAACATTTCCTTTACATACTGTCACTGTAGATTCCTCTTTTCAGCAATGGGGTCTCGACATCATAGGACCGATGAATCCTTATTCTTCAAAGAAACACAAGTATATCATTACAATAATGGATTACTTTACCAGATGGTCTGAAGTTGTACCTTTGAAAGTGGTAAACACAAATCAGGTAGTATATTTACATAACTCTCATATCATCACTCGATTCGGTGTTCTGGAATGTTTGGTCTTTGATAATGCCTCTTACTTTTCATCCCTTGATATGAATGTTTTTGTTTTGGAATAAGGGATTAAATTGAAATATTTTTCCAGCTACTACCCTCAAGGAAATGGTTTAATAGAATCAACAAACAAAAATTTAATCAAGATCATCAAGAGGAAAATTTCATAAAATCATAAGAACTGGCACAATGCATTGTATAATGCACTTTGGGCTGATAGGGTGACACCAAAAGCCTCTGTTGGTAATTCCCCTTTCTTTCTCATCTACGAAAGAGAAGCAATTATTCCTCCGCATGTTTTACTTCCTTCTCTAAAATTATAAAAGAAAGTTCAAGAAGAGGAGTGCCCTCCCCTAGAAAGTTGAATTAATGCCTTGTTAAAATTGGAGGAAGCAAGGGCACAAGAAAAGAAGAAACTGGATCAGCGTCAGCAAATTGTAAAAATTTGGTTTGATTCAAATCCTTCTTTAGATAGGAATTTCGATGTCAGAGACTTGGTTATCAAGTGGGACAAATCTCACAAGGGAAAGGGAGAACACACCAAGTTACAAAATCTATGGTTGGGACCATTTGTAATTTCTGGAAAATTAGGTCCTAACTCATTCTATTTGCACAATTTGGAGGGACAACCAGACACTTTCCCAATGAATGGTCAGTCTCTCAAAAGATATTTCACCTGATGATTCCATATCCACCCCACTATACATATCTTTTTGTTTAATTTTCTTTTCTATTTTCTGATTTTGGTTCTTTTCATTTTTCTTGTTTTTTATTTGTTTCTGAATAATTATGTTTGAGTCACCATTTCGTTTGTGGAATGGAAATCATAAATATTATCCAAAAGAAACATTCGATGACTTTTCAAAGAACTAGTGCTATAAAAGCTAAAACTCAAATCAGCAGAAGAAAATTTTTGTTCAAAATAGTGTTCCTGGTTTCTTTTTAAAATTACGAGAAAGACAGGATTATCATTAATAAAAATATTAACGTTGTCCCTATTTTTTTTAAGGAAAACAACTCAATTATACCATATTGTCCTCAAGATGGTTTCTTAACATAAATCTAAGTGTTTAGATCATGATGAAGGTTGTCAAATGAGAAAATAAGTTGTAAAAGATCAACTTTTGTTTTTGAAATCTGAAAGTTTTAGTGTCACCCCGCTCTCTTAAATATCATAAATTTTCTATGAAATTGTAAACAAATTCTAGAGAGTTGAAAGCACTGCAAGGTGTGGGAAGTGTTTGTAAACCCGCTGAGATACTGAACAGGTCTTCTAGTAGTGGGAAAATGAATGCATGATGCCAAGGCAACTTCGTTGAGGTACTGAACAGGCCTGCTAGCAGTGAAGCAATGTCGAGTTTAAGAAAATTGCCATGTATGTCTTTTGGAATTGATCAAAAATAAAGATGGTCTTTATCTTGAATGAACAAGTTTTGGACATTACAGAGGTGTTAGAGTGGGTTATATGGAATCCCTTCCAAGGCTATGGACACCTGCTGGTAGCAGTGGCCCTATCAACAGTATCGGAGTTGGTTGCCTAAATGTTGTTTCACTCATAATCAAAACTTGATACCAAATTGCATTTTGACAGAAACACATCTGACACTAGACTATGTTATTTTCTAATTTTTGATCGAAATTCTTGACTTGTTGTTAACTATTACTTAATTTTTCATTCTTTCCAATTCATCCTAACATGAATTTGTTGGTGATGCAGAGATAACTGCTTCATCCAGTGCATCACCATTGTTGTTAGCCACACATGTTTTTGATATTTAACATGATCACAAGAAATTGCATTTTTTTGTAGCTGCCATCACCTTAATTTTGTAAACATTTTGGAGAGTTTTGAGATGATTATTCGATTAAAAGCTACCCTTATTAATTTCTTATTGTTTCCATTTTCGTTTCTATTTTATGTTTAACTCATGACTGTAAGAATGAATTGAAAATAAAACTTAGCTTGGTGTTATAATTTTTTGTGCCTTAAAAACATCTTCTTAAAGGTCACCCATATTTAATTGAAATTCAAATCTAATGGTCGAATGATCTATTTTCGATGCTTTGGTTTTAATATGATTGTTATATGGTTTGATAGTTTATTTTTGATTTGTGAATAACCTTTGATGTTTTGATAGTCCTCTTGCGAATTCAATGGTCATACCAATAGTCATACAAATGAATACACACTTGTTGTACTCGCGTCCTCACCTCACCTTGCTGGTTTAACATATTAATGAGCCATTCATTACATGAATAGGGTTTCAATACTTTGTAGTTTTGGATTTCATCATAAGGGATGGTAAGGATCACAATCAAACCCCTGTTTTTCACTCCCACTATTCAAGTTATGATAACACACAAGGTATGTTATTTTTGTGTCTCCACTCTCCATTCGGACTTGTTTCCGATGCTCACATGATTCGAAACTAAAAGTATCTAGAGTAATCCTTGTTTCATTATGGTTACATTTTTCATGGCGCCTGTCGTTATCTTGGAGCCAAACAGGTGCCAGGATTTACTTTCTCATGACGATGAGATTGAGGACCTAAAAAGCCATGGTTGGGATGTATTCCTTGAGAAATTTGAGGGTAATAATCTTCAGGTGGAAAAAGCCTTCACGCAAACCCTTGATGGTTGCAGAGCTAAAATTGGGGACACACAGTTAAATTTAACAGAAGAATTCGTGAGAATAGCAGTAGGACTTCCATCCAAGGGTGAAAAGTGGTTCAAAACGATCGAATTGAAGGAGTCCCATGGAGTCTTTTTATGACATCCCGAAATATCAATTGTTGTGTAAAAGGTATTTCTATCTCCCTGATAAAACCTAGATGCCATAGTTTGTTGTTAATTCCCAAGCAATTCGTGACATGCGAAGGTTGATACGAACTGGTCTTCCTCTATCATATCCGTTTACTCATGCATTTCATTGGTTTCCATTTAGGTATGCCATTTTACTTGTTGAGAAGTCTCTATAAAATGTCCAAATGATATAAATGACATGGTGTCGATTCAAGCCTGTTCCATCATGGATTGGTTAAGATATTGGTGATGTACCACCTGTTGACCATAAGTGACAGTTGGGGGAATTTTTCGATGAGGAATGGTTTTTCACGGACTAATCATATAGCAAAACCTAACTTAGACAAGCCACTGATTGAAGACCAGTTCGGTATTTCAATCAATGGACCAGAGTTTACCAACAGAAACCCTCTAGACAAAGGGATGTTCAGCAAGTCTTCACCTACAAGATTTCCTGAGCAAGAGACTATTGAATTGAAAGTAATTGACCCTCTTGTGCCTGAGATTGATGCTAGCCTGAACATTATATTTAAGTCAGATGTCGAGAAACCTTGCAAAGGAACAAAACAATAATGCATAGACTTATCATTCAAGAACAAGAAGGCAGGTCACCTAATTTCAAGGAAACTAAGGAACTGAAACAATACTCATCTAAGCTTGATCAATCTAATCAAGATCGATGAAGGTTCTAATCCTGACATAGAGGATTTTCTAGTTCTGGAAGATCCAAAATTTCAAGGTTCTAGGAAGGAAGTTATCATTCCTACTAAACCTTATGATTTTGTGACAAACTAGCCACCATGCCTTAAAGGTAAAGAAGGGTTCTCCGGTATTAGGCATAATCAGAAGCAAACATCAGATAAGACTGATACATCCTTGTTTTTATGTGCCCTTCATCGACCTGCCATCCCTCCTGTACAGTGTGATATATGTTTCCATTGGGTCGAGCGGTATTACACCGACATTCCTCTCCTACAGGCCTGAATAAAAACTCTTACTGCTCAAAATGATTTCTTCATGAAAGAAAACCTTGATATCAAGGAGCATGCAGAGAGGAAGACTAAGCGTATCAAGAGATCTGAAAACATAGTCATCAAGAATGCGACCATTGTCAAGGCGATAATAAACTCTAAACTACCCAACCCCTCTTTAGTTAACGTTTAATGGTAAAAAAAAAAAAAAATTGTTGTCTTATTCGAAATAACATATTTGAATTTTTTATCTCATTTACTAAAATTAAGACTCGCTACAGAATCTTCAATTCTATAGACAAGTCTCTTTTAATAAAAACTTAGTTATTCGTGATTGTTTTTTCTAATTTATCAAATATTTTTTGCTTTTCTGAGGAAATGGGAGATTTTGTTGTTGATTATCTGGAGGTATTATTTTCGATTATGCATCTAAATTATTAGTAGTTTCTCCTTCTTTTTGTTTTGTAAAAACTTTGGTTTATCTTTTCATGAAACCAACTCTGCTATAAGTGGTTCCTAGCCCACTAATTTTGTAATATTAATTTATTTTGGGAGATCCAACTCTATCTTGTGAGATATGAGTATGTGATCCCAATTTACTTTAAATATTGTTCACTTTGTTAGTGAAAGACATCTTTGCTTGGAACAGATTATGGACATGTAATTCTTAGAACTAAATGGACAAGTTGTTTGCATTTCATCTTTAGACCAATGTGACATTGTTTCATTTATGTTTTGTCTCTTATATTTTGGAATATTAATATGTTACATATCTTTAGCCTCAATAACATATAATTTTCCATCTTATTCAGTGCTTTAAAATTTTGTCTATAACTTGTCGTTTCATATATTATATATGTGATCATTATTTCAACTTTAATATCATGATTTATGCTTGATGATGTATCCAATGAATATTTCACATTGAAATTTCTTTTATTGTAATCATTCATAATCACAAGGTCACTGGATCTACATTTTTTTCTACTCTGTCTTATATCCTAGTTGGCAATAAACACCTTGAGTTTATTCGGGAGACATTAGTACAAGCCTATCGCAGATTTCTCTCATAGGCAAGATAGCTGGAGGTTTGGATCGCACAGAGACATAGACACAATATGAAACTAATCTCAGGTTAGCTTTATTCACATTTAATTTATGTTATTAGTTTATTAGTGAAACAAGACAGTTTAAATTGGCCATGACTATTACTCTATCCTTGTTTCAGATTATGTTTTATTAGCATATTTTTTAAGTTCTTAGATTTTAGGTTATAAAATAGAAAATACAAAAATATGTGCTTTCTTTATCTACTCTTGAAAACAATTACCAAACATCAATTTTGCAAGGCGTTCACCAAAAACTTGCAATTTGTAAATACTCTATTTATAATCACATATTTATATTTCTGGAAACACTTGTAAATAATTAGATTAAAGTATATAGTATCATAGTTTTTAGTTTTAAAGTAGTTTATTTATTTTCTTTGTTTTAGGACTTTAGTTGGATAATGGAGCCATTAAACCCGTCGGGTCAGATCATACCAAACAGCTTGGGTTAATTAGACAACCTCGGTCCAGATCTAACCTTCCAGTTGACGATGTGTCATTTATGCCCATCAATATATAGGATCCTTCATCAATGCCACCTTGATGTCTTCAAAGAGATTCCTTGCTTCAGGAATCCACTTTATTTCATTTCCCTTCTTGAGCATGTTGGTGATGTGTTTTATGATTTCGGCCAAATTTGGGATAAATCTTCTCAGAAAATTCACTTTGCCCAGGAAAGATTGTACCTCCTTTTTTATTTTTGGTATGCCAATTTTCAATATCCCCTAAACTATGTTGGGGTATACCTTTATCCCTTCTTTTGAAATGATGTTACCCAGCAGCGTTCCTTCTTCCATGGTGAAATTCGGATTTTTAGGATTCAAAGAGATCCTGAACTTTGTGCATTTTTGAAACTCCCTTCTGAGATGTTTGAGGTGTTATTCATCTGAGGCAGAATACACAGTGATGTCATCAAGGTAGATAACAATGAATTTGTCTTTTTCATCAGCAAAATCTATGTCCATAGCTCTCTAAAATTTTTCCCCTGCATTCATAAGCCCGAAAGGCATCTTGGCATACATAAACGTTCCCCATGGTGTGGTAAATGTCATTTTTTCTTGATCGTCGGGGTGCACCATAATTTGATTGTATCCTGAGAAGCCATACAACATTGACATATTCTAAGACCCTACTACCTTATGAAAAATGTGATCCATTTTAGGCAATGGGTAGTTGTCTTTTAGAGACACCTTATTTAGATTCCTGAAATCCACACAGAACCTAATTTATCTGCTCTTTTTATGAACTGGCACCATATTTTCCACCCATTTGGAAAACCTCAGGGACACTATGATTTTGGCTTCAAATAGTTTCTTTACTTCTTTTTATATCAGGTAAAAGTAGAGGGTTTATCCTTCTTAATTTTTGTTTGAATGGCTTGTGATATTCTTTGATTGGGATGACATGTTGGATTATACTAGTGTCATAAAATTTCATCTCATCATAACTCCAAGCAAAAACATAAGGGAATTCTTTCATTAATTTGACATACCTCTCTTTGACTTTAGGGCTGAGCTATCTGGACAACTTTACTATCTTTGGATCTTCTGGAGTCCCAATATTGCAGTCTTCCACATCCCCTTCATCTACTGTGATCTTCAAACTTCTTGCCACATCATTGTTATCAAAAAAAAAAATCCAACGGGACCAAAACTTTGGGGATGATGTTACGCTTTAGCTGGACGATATCTCTGCCAGCAATTTGATTTTCAAAATATCCTTCTTTTGTGAAAGCAGTTGCATATACCTCATCATCACAGTATTCATCATCAATGTTTAAATTCTTGAATTCATTGTCCATCTTGAGGAAGATTTCTATCTATTTGTTGTTTTCGAAAACTTGGCAGTTCCTCATATTGTCTGGTAATGTTGGCCTGTACTTCACCTCCACCTTGTAGATTTTTTTAGGGAAAATTGGAACTTTAAAAACTATTGTTGAAGTAGCCAAGGCATCAACAACATGATTTTGTTCTCTTGGGATTTATGAAAGATTACATTCTGGAAATTTCTCAAGGAGTTCTAGTACCATATTCCTATAAGCCCTCAGTCTGGGGTGTTTTTCTTGGTATATGCCTTTGATTTGATTTATAATTAGCTCAAAGTCTCCATGTACAACAATTCTTTTGGCACCCAATTCTTCTAAAACTTTCAACCCCAATATTAATTCTTCATATTCGGCCATGTTATTCATGCATTCAAAAACACGTTTGTAAGAACATAATTTTGAGTATCCTTTGGGATTATTAATCCAAATGCCATCTCCTTCTCCTTCTTTGCATGCAGACTCATCAAAACTCATTTTCCATACCTGATATTCTGCATCATCTTCTTGTTCTGAAAACTCTTCTATCTGTTGGTCAGGTCTGTTTTGGTCAACCATAATGATTTATGTTTCCTTTTCTTCAGAACATAGGTCATTGAAGAAAATGGAATATCCCAGCTCAGTTTCCACCAAATAGATAGGATGATTGCTAGGATGTGATTTGTTTCTGACCATGTATTTAAGCATAACATCTTTGTATAGTCTTATGTCCTGACCAAAGATAGGGATAGTGGCATATGACATGTCCATCTGGAGAGTTCCCTTTAATTTTGCAGCCCATGATTTGGACAACAACATGCCAAATTTTGGAGGGATATCAATGACCACTACATCCATAACCATATTCTTTGCTGGGAATTGTGCCAAAGACACCACCAGATCTTTGATCATACCAAGGCATTTTACTTTTATTGAATCAAAGGAGAACAGGTATTTATAAGTTCTAGTGACATCAAGGCCCAATTGATCCATGACCACTTTGGGCATCAAATTATGAAATTCTCTAGAATCCAACATAGCATTGTGAAGAATCATCTCATGGATTTTCAAACTGACATAAAAAGGAGGAAATTCTTCATTTTCACTGCTTTCTTCTAGCCTTGGCCCGAATAAGATGGTTGGGTGATCATATTGTATTTTCAGGGTATCAGAGGTTTGTACCATCTTAAGCATCCTGATAATCTTATTTATGTACTCTCTATTCTTGATCAATTCATTAAATGGTACCGAAATTTTTATCTTAGCCATCTCACTTTCAAAATTAAAAGAAGATGGAGTCTTCTCTATCTCTTTGGTGATCGTTTCTTTCCTTGCCTCTAATATTTTCTTTTGGGGTTATTCTTTCTTCTTTCCCTTTTTTATAGTACCCTTTGTAGCAGAATCCTTCCTAGTAGATTCCTTTGCAGCTGAATCTTTCTTGGGCTAACATGAAGAAGGTATGTTACTCTTAGCTTCTTTGGTGGGATCTCCCTTTGGAGGATTTCCTTTTGGAGGATTTGGAGGTACCTTTTGATTTTGAATTTTATATTTCCTTTGGAATTGCATGATAGCATTTTGCAATACTGTCCCGTAATATTATGTTTCTATTGATACTCTTTCCTCCTCATCTTGCAAAATGATCTCACTTACATCCATGAAATGGTCATGTTCTTCTTTGGTCAAAAATACCTATGTTTCTTTATCATCACAAAAGTTCATGTTATCTTCAAAATATCCATCATAATCCTCATTCACATAATTATTTTGGAAAGAAGGCCTGATTTGTTATTCTCCCTAGTTTCCTTGATTTCCCTTATTTTCCCAATTTGCCTGATCTAATTGATTTGCTTGGTTCCCCTGATTTCTTTTCTCTCTTTGTCTAATCTATGGAATAGATGGCCTTCTCATATTTCTAAGTGGACCATCATCCTGTTCTCTAAGGTTAGGCCTATTTCCCATGTCTATTCTCTCCATCATTCTTTCCATGTTTCTCATCATCGCTTCAAATATTTCCTCTGATGTTTCTGATGTTGAAGGTTTTTCTTTATCCTGAGTTTTGTTTGTGTCTTTGCCAGAATTATTTTTCATCTTCCTTGAAGCCATTAGTTTCACTTCAACCTCTATGGCATCAGTCATCATATCATCCAATGTGGCAGATATTCATTCTCTTAATAATAAAGCAAATTCACTTTCAAAAGAATCAACATATCTGAGCTGAGCAGCTTTAGGGGTGTTACACACTATTTTCGTCATCCCTATGACTGTTAATGATGTAAATCTATCTATTTTCTTCAGAGGGGCCAGTGGCCTAAATTCCTGAAGAGAGAAGGGAGAAGAACTTTTCCTGAGAAAAGAAGTTGGCCTTTTCCTTTGTAAAAACCCTATAAAAAAGGAAGTTCGTAGGTTGTTATATAGGCAGGGTGCGAGAATGCCTAATTCTTGTAGGTTGCACCATAGCTAGGTTGCGAGAGGTTCATAGGTTACTCTATAGGTAGGGTGCGAGAATGCTTACACGTGGGAAAAATGAGCGTTCTCTCGAATCTTCTAGAAGGAGAAACTTCCATGGTGAGGTGGCATCCGAATAGTTTGGATCTTACTCGCTTTCATGATTTAGTGGGATCATCCTAACCTCCTCACCTTATCCTCTTCAACTTATAAAAGAAGAAGAGCTCTCATGGAGAAAGTTAGATTTTGGGATTGGCTAAGTTGGATTTGGATTGGAATTATTAGCTTGGTTAGAGTGGTTTTGAGTTTTTCCTTTGTCAAGATAGATTGTGAATACTATCAGATCTATGCTCTCAGAATTATTGGAGTGAAAGTGTGTGGGGAATGAAGGATAGTTGGAAGGGACCTTACGACATCAAGGCCATGGTTTTAACCTCTCTTTCACATTTAATATGATACAATAATATGATTCTTTCCTATAAATCTTCTTGTGTTTTATTGTATGATTCCTTGATCACATACATAGGTTTATATTGAGTTTATGCTATTACTATCACTTTGGTTGGTTGCGTTCTTTTATAGGATCATCATTGTATGAGCATTGGAACGAAGCTAGGATGGTGATGGCAAGAGGAAGCAACATTTAAATGGTATGTCAACCATCCCTCTTTAGTTAGTAAATTCAATATCTAAAACTTAAGGAAAGCATCATGTTCTAGTGAATTTTGTTCTAGATCTAGGTGGATCTAGGGAGATCTGTTAGTGTCCACACCTACCGATTAGTTAGATAACAAAATGGACAACCATACTGGTGTTGGAGTTCAG
>JASDQU011175919.1:0-14467 GCA_032191745.1 Picea mariana
GTTATATCAATGAAGCATTATTATCCAATAACTGTAGAGTAAATAAGCAATGAAAAAATGAACAATCATACACATACACAATACATCAGTGTTTTACGTGGAAGCCCAAATCGGGAGAAAAACACATAATGTTTTTTCTTATATGTCTTGAATAATTACATTCATTGGAAGCACCAACTTCCTTTGATTTCCAGCTACAACTGGAAGGAGGCTCCAACCCCCTAGTTTCTCAGGCTACAACCTGAGGGAAGCTCCAACTCCCCAATTCTTTGGCTACATTCAAAAGGATGCTACAACCCCCTATGTTCTCCAGCTACAACTGGAAGGTGGCTACAACCACCTGTCCTTGCCCCGTCCTGCTACCCTGAAGTAGAAGTAGAATGATGGAACCACTGTCACACTATCACTGTGAGATATACCGTTGTAAACCTGTACCAATAAATATGAATCATGCATCAACCATGAACTCAACCTGTAATCAACTTGTACCATAAACAAGTGCATCAAATATGCACCAACCTGTAATCAACATGTACCATAAACAAGTGCATCAACCATGCACCAACCTGTACCATAAACAAATGCATCAACCATGCATCAACCTGTAATCAACCTGTAGCATAAACAAGTGCATCAACCATGCACCAACCTATAATCAACCTGTACCATAAATAAGTGTATCAACCATGCACCAACCTGTAATCAACATGTACCATAAACAAGTGCATCCAACCATGTACCAACTTGTAATCAACCTGTACCATAAACAAGTGCATCAACCATGCACCAACCTGTAATCAACTTGTACCATAAACAAGTGCTCCCAACCATGTAACAAGTATGTATCAATCATGTTTCAACTACTCATCAACTATGAATCATCAATATGTACCAAAATCATCAACTATACACCTCATGTATGTGCCAACTCATCAACTACTTGTCTCAACCATGTACTCAACATGTACCTCAACCAAAAAGCCCTTATCAATTTCATCATCCAAATATGATTTGTAGCTCTATAATATACCTGGTTTACATGATCACATTCCTTCAAACCTTTCTTAATTTTAACAACAAGAGACTAGCATTTTCATCAAACTTTTCTTTAGTCTCACAAGACTAGTTTTGGATTAGTCAACAAACCTGACTTGCAATAATCATAACTTTGTACCTGTAACGAATAAATATATGAAACTGATATACAATGTTATTCAGTGTGTTTTTTGAAATTCCTCCAAGTGTCACTACTTGGAACCTCTTAGAAAATGATTTATAGAAAAAATGGCATACCTTGCTGAATTCTGGATTATTCTAGAGAGCGACCTTGTAGAGCATGCCCCGCACAAAATATTTAATGAAATTATATGAAACTGTTACAAAGAATACTAAATACTATACCCTAATCAACACATTTTGTCTCACTAAATTTGGATCTGTTATGAAGAAGTTATGAAGTTTTTACTCGAAACACCTGATTTTGACTAGTTTCAAGACTGGCCACAAACCTTATTTTCCATGGAGTGTAACTCCAAAAATACAATGACCCACAAGATGAATTTTTTTTCACAGATAGTTGGATATGTTTTCTCACTTTAATAGCAATTTCATGGTCTGAATCATTATAGAAAAATAGTTATAGAGAAAATGGTGAGATGACCTGAAAATAACATACCTTAGAAAGCACCATCAAAATAATTTATCCTTCCTTGCATTTCAGCCTTCTTTTCTTCACCTTCACTCAGAATTCCGGTTTATATATCCTTGGTTACCTTAGAAACACATATATATATTCAATATTCTCAAGTTTTATTCAAATGAGAGAGCCTTGCCTCTTATTTATACTCTCCAAGTAGCTTCCTTAAAAACATCTTCTAGGTCACTTGGCCCACTTTCCTTATTTTAGGGTTGGGTCCACTTCTAATTTATCCATTAAATTTATTATTGAAATAATTTATTTTGTATTCATTTTGAATTATAATACACTCATCACTTCACTTTATTACTTACCTTTTAAAATCTCTTAAACCACTTTGATTACTTTGACCTTTTGGGGCTTCTAGATGACATATGAGGGTCCTTTAACTTCGTAAGGCCATAACTCTCAAACCGTGAGGAGTTATGTGACGTTCTACATACCACCAGAAATGGCATGACATGTACTATCCATATAGAATAGTATTATCTGAAAATATATCATAACTCATGCCATTACCCATCAAACAAACTTGGGTCCATTACCCAAACTTGGGGTCTCCAACTTCTCATGGCCATAACTCTCTAACCGTGAGGAATTATGTGACGTTCCACATACCACCATAAATGAAATGACAAGCACTATCCATATAGGATATTTTCCCTGACAAATTAACTTTCCTTCATCTCATTATTCCACAATTAATCATGGGTTCTCTTACTCCACAAAGCGTCTTCCCATGAGGGCTTTCGCCATAAGGGGACCATTTTGGAGTTCATCCATATTTACTTCTTATCAACCATGAAAAAAAAAATAATGAGTCATATTTACATAAAACAATATTGGGTCCATTACCCAAACCTTTGTTCAACTGGGTTTTCTTCAAGGGTTGACATCAATGACAACCAACCTTAATCAACACAACATGGGTGCATGGGTCATAAGGTATTTCATTTCCTAAAATATTTCGTCACATTCTGATGTCCAAGTGAATTTAACCCCCTTTTTCTGAAGGGAAGTGATTGGAAAACCAATCTTGCAAAATCCTTTTATGAACCTTCTATAGTATCCTTCTCTGCCCATAAAGGATATGATATCAGATACATCCTTTGGGGTAGGCCATTCCATAATAGATTTGATCTTGTCAGGGTCTACTACCACTCCTTCTTTAAAAATGACATGGCCTAAGCAATAGATTTGCTTCTAGAAAAAGTCACACTTGCTAAACTTAGCRTAGAGCTGATGCTCTCTTAGTACTTGAAGTACAAKTTTAAGATGTTCTTCATGCTCCTCCCTGTTCTTGGAGTATATTAGTATATCATCAATGAAAATCAATACAAATTTGTCTAGGAATTTTCTRAGTACATTATTCATCAAGCACATAAAAGTGGCGGGGGAGTTGGTTAATCCAAATGGCACCACCACAAATTCATAGTGACCATATCTGGTCCCGAAGGTTTTTTTGTGGATGTCTTCATCCTTGATTAAGAYTTGATGGTATCCAGACCTCAAGTCAATCTTTGAGAAAAAGGAAGCACCCCCTAATTGGTTGAACAAGTCATCGATTCCTGGTAAGGGGTACTTGTTCTTTATGGTTGTCTATAATATATGCACAGTCGGAGTGTGCCATACTTCTTTCTCATAAAAAAGACTAGTTCTCCCCATGGAGACACATTGGGCCATATGTAGCCTTTGTCCATCATTTCCTTTAGTTGTAGCTTGAGCTCAACTAGATTGGGTGTACTCATCCTATAGGGTGTCCTAGACACTAGCACTGCTCCTGATGCAAGTTCTGTGGAGAAGTCAATGTCTCTTTTCGGAGGTTTTCGGAGGTAGACCCGGTACCTCTTTTGGAAACATGTATATATACTCTCTTAATATGTGGTGGTGTTCTAGGTTTGGATTTTTCATCCTCAACAAATTCCAACACTTGTATTTCATATAGAGGACATCCCTTTCTGCAATACTTTATCATTTGAAGCGCTGATATTCATTTCACTAAGGCAAGCTTTTGAATCCCTTGGAGGGTTACCTTTCTCCCTTCTTCATTTACACATTCCAAGGTTTTATGGCAATAGTCGAACATAGTTTTATAAGAAAATAGTCAGTCCATACCAATCAATGGGTCATAAGATCCTAGGGGAAGTATGTTAAGGGTCGCTTGGGTGGGCAATCCATCCATGATGATTTGGTAAGATGGTATGACCTCTGCTACTTTTCTTTCGGTTCCAGTGGCTAGTTGTACCAACCACAGCTTAACATGTCTAACTGGTTGTAGTTTACACTTATCAACAGTCTGAGGGGCCACATAACTCAAATTAGAACTAGGGTCAATTAAAAGAAAAACTAGATGGTTGGCGATCATACCTTCCATCTCCACCACTGAAGCTTGGTGGTCGGCTTGTTTATTATCCAAAAATCCATAAATATGTGGCATGATCCTAGCCACATCATTGAATATGGTATGTTCTTGGATATTGTAGACTCTCCTACTGTTCTATTGTCTGTATGGACAATCCCTCATTGGATTTTCTTCTCCACAACCCCAACATTTCAGGGGTTCCTTCTTTGGGTTATCAATCTTTCTTGAGGTTGCTCCAAAAGGTTTATTTCCACTCTGGGAGGGGAAATTTTGTTGATATACACTTCTAGTAGGAAGGATTATCCTAGAGTCCTTCCTATAGTTCTTAAATCTTGAGGTTTTGAACCATTTATTATTGAATACTGAAATACTCTTCTTTTTCCAGTCCTTGTGAGGTTCTATCTGACTCTTGAGTTGTTCATAACAATACCCTTGCTTTCTGTATAATGTCTTCTAAGGTCTTTGGCTCATCAAACACAATCTTTTTCTGGTAGGTCTGAGGTAACCCACTAATAAATCATTGCACTTTTACCTTTTCATCCTTTATGTAGGGTACATACCTCAACAGCTCAAGGAATTTATTGACATATTCCTCTATGACGAGTTGTCCCAACTTGAGTTCATAGAACTCCTTAGTCTTCCCATCAAAGTATTTCTCTGACAGATACTTCTTCTTGAAGTGTTTCTCAAATTGTTTCCATGATAAGTCCTCTTCATGGATTCCTTTCACATTTTTAAGGTCTTCCCACCAAATGGAAGCTTTTCTGTTCAGGTTGAAGATGGCTATTCGATCCTTCAAGTTTTTAGAGTAGTCATGGACTCTGAAGTATTTGTTTAAACCAAGAAACCAAGCTTCCGCCTCTTCCCCTTTCTCAATCTCTCCATTGAAAGATGGTGGTTTGGCTTTGTTTAACTCTTCAGGGCCATGAATTTTGGAATGCTTTCACTTCTTTCCTTTACTTTGAGAATGTGAGCTAGTTTTTCTACTAGAAGATTCCTCGGAGTTGCCAGTTTCCTTTCCAAAGGACTCTCCCATTGAGTGTCCCCTGCTTCTAGGTTGGGCCTTTCTTGAGGTACTCCTCCTAGTGTGGTCACGTATGGGAACACAATTTCGTATCTCAGGTGGACTTCGAATTCTCTTCATATGTCGTTGGTCCACATGACTGGTTTCAGGTCCATGCTGCAACTGCCTCTGTATATCGGATAAGCTTTGCAACAAGACTTCATTAATTTTCATTTGTTTTTCTTGCTCTTTTATCAATCTCTCGTTATCAACCTTGCAACTTTTTAATTTGGCCATGAGGCTCCTTATAGTTTTAAATAGACCCGTAGGGGTCTCCACCACCCTCCTCTCGTCAGATTATTCGTCTCTATTGTGGGAACCATCCCCCACTTGATGACATGTCACCATCCTTCATGATTGTAGTTTCCCATGTCTCACTGTCCATTTGAGCGCTGACAAAAGACTTTTTGTTAGCTAACAGTCTATTAGTTTAAGAACAACACATAGTTCATATTTCCTAAATACACACACACAATAGAAAACTTTCATTCCTTTCTTCACTAAGAGTTTAAACAAAGTCTTTAGGAAAGAGGTAAGGTAGGGAATCACCCTTAAAATTATTTAAATATGGTTTTTACACAACTCGTCCATGATCCCAAGAAGGCCAAGTGCTGTAACCATGCTCTGATACCAATTTGTAACACACCCGACCCCTGAGTGGCTTTCCTAGGGATGGGGCCTCAAAATTTCATTCTCCTAAAATGATCAAACCCTTAATTTGGGGTTTCTACCACACTCTGCTTGTCCAGAGTTTTCCAACCACGGTCCCCATGCTCAAAACTGAGCCTAGAACCGATGGATATATCTCCCGAATTTCTTCGGGTGTTCATTGGTTTAGGGCCACATGGCGCCCACGTGGATCCACCTCACATGTGTTATTTCCAAGTTCTTTCCTCCACAATGGATGACCATTCATAGTTTGATACCATGAATAGACTCACTCTCTTCCTCCTATGTCAGTTGTGGAGGGATTCAGTGCTTCGACACTTCGACGCTTCACGCCTCTTTACTATCTACACATGAGATTGCCCGAAGTTCTGAATATATGAAGTCCCATAAGCTCACCACATGGCTTCGGCCTTCAGGTCGTTCGATATCTCTACCATACTACATCCCAAATCCTATGGAGTCCTGAAGTTTTGGAGTCTCAACCACTTCACCAACTACATTGGCTAGAAGGACACATACCAGGAACTGGCACGTAGGAGGGGTCAAGGTGACATGTGTCACGTCCCAATGGGCCTATAGGGTATCCGACACACACAAATCCGGGTGACACGTAGTACTTCAAGCTGGGGCCCACGTCACCCTGGGGGGGCATCATTGCACCACATGACCCCTGGACTGACAGAATTCTAACATCCCTCAGATCTCATGGTCGAGATCCGACCACGTATATTTATAGATATACGTCTCTGGTTACCTCAGGGATTTGACGTTTGGGAATGTTGCAATGCAAACTCCTCTTTTCTCCCAAAGTTCCCAATCTCTACACTCTAGGGACTAATTCCATGCGTCCCGGGTATATTGACGGTTGGGAAAGAGCCTGAAGGATCCCTCCATCTACGATTATGGGTTCTTTGCAGCTCCAACCTTCAGGGTTTCAGATCATAGTTTAGTTGGTAAGATAATTTCACCTAACTACTTGGGGAACCAGCTAACGTCGGTCAACCTTACAGGAAACCGAGTCTCCCAGTCACCTTAGGTGAGTATAAGGCTAATAAGGTCGGTCATACTATGAAGTCCAGGACTTTCAGAGCTCCGAAGCTAGGAGAACATAGCTTCCTTATGCTTAGCCTAAGGTTCTTGGGTATTGGTCACATGGGTCCTCTCGAACGGGTCTCATCCACTCGTATTTCAAACAAAGATATCTCCCTTTTCAAGGCTTCAACTTCACTATCCTTCCTGAGATTTATCATGAAATGGTTAAGGACTTGGGCTTGAAATCCTGGTCACACAGTAAGGAGTCTAAAAGAGGTATCCTCTTCTAATGGATAGGTTCAGGTCGACACGATATCTCTATCTCGACCATCTTACAAGCTTACGTCCCAAGAAGCCTCAGGAGCTAAGCTTGGGCATATAGACTTTCGATCAAAAGCATAAGTTCACAAGGGGATGAATGTGCACTTATCACAACCATTCCACACATAAACCAATTATAAATACACACACAAATATATTTATATACATAAACTCATGCATTCATTCATTATTTCAGTTCAATACATAAAGTAGGAAAATACTTATCAGAACCAAATAACGTGAAGCAACTGCAGAAAGGGGTGCTCGTTTCCACCCAACCATAGGCTTAGTCACTCCTAATAGATTTACCACTAGCCACCCCCAAGCTAGACCACGGTGCTCTGAGATATAATCTCTTCTTCCAGCTCAACGACAGTAGGGATGAAGGTTACTCTCCTCCTCTTGCATGATCTTGGCAACGGTTTACACAATTCCAAGCAAGGAGGACCAACCTCATTAATCATCTTGTATCGTAACCCTGCTAGCCATTTTCCCTATGAATAGAACATTCATTCCTTAGTTCTTCCTTGAACCTGAGATCTTAGCCTCTCATCTCTTCACTCTTTACAGGTCTTCCTCTACCCACCACACCTTCCTTTCTTGTCTTTCTTAGCAAGGTTGCGTGTGGCTCGAATTCCCAGTCTGTGGTTAGGTTTGGAAGCCTTACATATGGGTTCTCTTCCCCATCCTCTCATTAATTCTTGAGGAGGTCTTCCCACCTACCAGCCTAACTATAATTCATTTTTGGGTCAGAGGACTATTCTAGTCCTGAACAATTAAATCTAGTAAGGTAGTGGTTTGGTGAAGGTTAACGCAACCATTCTTGGTCCCCTTCACCATCTCTTTTCATAAAATTCATGGTCTTTCTTAGTACACCCCCCCCTTTCCAGCAGTCATGCAACACTTATCCATTTCTTATTAAGTAACATAATTTACATTCATTGACCTTTTATACAAAGGTCTATCCAATCAAATGTTCACACATATTGCGTTTTCCATAGTCTCTTGGCCCATATAGTTATATTTACAAACTAGGGGAAACTGGGTGTTACAACATGTCCACAAAACAAAAAAGACAAAAAAATGTATAAGAGGCTATACATATATACAAGAAGTCACCCCGATGACCAACTTAAGAGTAGTACTTCTTAAGGTAGAGCCCATTTCTAGTCTCCACCAAGGAATTTCCCTCAAAATCAACTAGATGGTAAACACCCTTCTCCAAGACTTCTTTCAAAATAAATGGTTCGAACCTCATGGGTTTGAACTTGCCTACCTCCAGGGGATCTTTGTATTGATAATAGACTAGAACAAAATTGCCTTTGGAGAAAATTCGAGGACAAACAAACCGATCGTACTGACACTTGACTCGTTGCTTATGAGCCTCATTGGCTAAGGCTGCATCACAACGCTGCTTACTGAGCTACTCGAGATATAGAAGGCGTTCTTCAAGAAGTGAAGTGTCTGGCAGTAAATCCAGTGCCAACGTTAAAGAAGGAATATGACATTCAATAGTTAAGATTGCTTCCAATCCATATACGAGTTGAAAAGGTGAAAAACTGGTGGAAGTCTTCACAAACGTTCGATAGGCCCATAACACTGAATATAACATCAAATGCCAATTTGACTTGGTAGAATTGATTGTCCGCTGAAGAATAGTATTGAGAGACTTATTCACAGCTTCAACCTGACCATTCTCTTACGGGTAATAAGGTGACAAATTTTCCTATTTGAACTCGAGCTTGGACGTTAATTCAGTAATCATTTTGTTTTGGAAGTGACTATCATGGTAAGTGACAATCTCCTTTAGGATACCGAACCTTGCTACTATCTGATTAAAGATGAAAAGAGTCGTTGTTTCACCATCATTGCTAAAAGTTGGCATAGCTTCGACCCACTTCGTGAAGTATTCTACTACTACAATGATGTAACACTACCCCCTGGCTGAGGCTGGGTGACATATAGTAAATTCAAATGATTCATTTATTAGAATGACACTTACCACAATACCAGACTTGTTACCTCATGCAGCAAGACATATCATCCTCTGTGAGCCAAGATGGGTGTGGTGGACTCTACTACCATAAATCAGATGGTGATGTGTGGTATGATAGGGGCCTATGCCTACTCATATGCCTCTCGATACTCAATGTATGCAACATGAGGGCCTCGAGACATCATCTCCTTATTTATCTCTAGGAATTGGGGATAACATTTGGCTCCTATTCAGGGACATGTACTTGCGGTAGAGTGCATGAGAAACTCATGATCTCCTAGTAGGACCTATGCCTAAAGACATTAAAACAAAAAAACTATGGATATCGAGGGTGGCTCACTTACCCTTTGTCCATATGATCAAAAATTCAAAATTTCAACTACTCTTTAAAAGAAAATTTTTCATTTTTAAAAAAAATTCTAAACTAATATGTAATATGATGAAATAAAATGATGTAAAGTGAGTCTGCAATAATGCAAGTAGAGAAAAATGAAAAATGAGGTATGTTATGCAAAAGTAAATGAAACTAACTATCACGAGTAAACAAATGCAAATGAAAGAAAGAAGGATGGCCTACCTACTTACCTGGGGCCCGAGGCCCATGGTGATCAAGTCTTGTGGATGTCAGGTGAAATCATACAACCAGTGTGACCACTTCTTAGGATCTCATCAAGGTATTTCCCCTATGCTTAATCTTGTAATAAGATAAAGATAAGTTACACACAAAATAATCATGAGCATAAATATTTATGTAATCAATCATAGAAAACAATTCATGTAGGTGGCTAGGAGGGAGATGATCCTACTAGGAAGAATATCCACAATCCATTAGTCCATCTTTGAAGAGAAATACTGCGTGTAGGAGATGACTTGTCCTCATCTTCACTTAGGGTACCACTACTTCCTGAAGATTGAGAATATATGAGAGATCATAAGAAAACTATAAGGATTCTTAAAGAAGAATAATAAAGGCAAGGGACAACCTTATTTCTGGAGAAAGAAATCCTTCTGCTACTAAAAAATTGTTTCCTTTTTATTTGCATATTCTTGTAAAAATCCTCATGATGAAAACATTGTTTCTTGGTAGTGCGAGTCTCTAATTTCTCCAGGCTGGCCACAACTTTGTATCTATCAAAATTTGAGCATGAAGATGATTAGAAATCCTCATAGAACAAATAAAAATATCCAAAAATGACACACATCACAAATCCCAAGGGAGGATTGAAATTCATCTTGAGTGTATTGAGAGAAGTCATCCTCAAACAGACAAAATAAATATGTGACTGTATCCTCACTGGGATGTCAAGAATATAAATCATATGCATGTGAATACCAGTTCTATGAAAAGGACAACTCAAACCCTTTTGCACGAGAACTACTCTCAATGTCGTAAATGGGATCTCTATAAAAAATGAAGCAAACCACATCCCATCTACGTCTCCCAACCTATATGAAATCATCAATGTCTTGATAAACCATGTTAGAACTGTCCTCCATGAAATCATTCGTATCATTTGGACTAATCACTTATTAATATTTATGTTCATAAGGAAAAAAAGACTCAACAACTTCATGACCGTCAAGCAAGAGAATGGATACCGATGTCTCATCTGGATCCTCAACATGTTGTATTTCTTTGAAATTCTTTTTTTTTTCATGGGCATGCCTCTTCATCACAAGGGTCTTAATCCTCAATGTGAAGTGCTTCATTTGAAATTTCCTTGAAGGAACAAAATGGAAACTCTTTTTCATCTCATCATTGTGGTTTTTCTCTTTGGTGGGTGATGTCTTGTCAAGATCCTGCACTTCCTTGAAGTTTTCCTCCGCTTCTTGGACTTGTTTCTCAAATACTTCTTCTTCCAATCATTTTTCTTCTAGGGAAGCCTCATTATCATCAATATTTGTATTAGTTTCAAAAATACTTAAAATTCCATGCTCTTGCAAAGTTTTCATAAGCTCATGATAAGTATCTTCAAATCTATGAAATCTTGGACCACAATGTCTGAAAAATTCTTCAAAAAAAGTATTAAGATAATTGATACTCTTTGGTATACAAGAGTTTCTTGTCCATCCCTATTGCTTTGTTCCCAATGAGTGTAAAAATGATACAACCAAAAGTTCTTCATGTATTTTTTCAATCACGGATGTATATCTCACAAGTGATAGGACATGTGAGACAACACAAGAAGGATCATCATTGTACTTCAGGGAATTTTTGAGATACCATGGGGGGAACTTGTTTGGGAATCCTAGAACATCCTCGAGTTCGAGTGTAGGATATATGCCATGCCATACCAAAAAAACCATCCTTCATTATGTGTAAATGAAGTCTTATTGCAATGGAGTCCCCATATGAGCTCAAATCTCATAAAAAAATGGAGAGGGTATCTTCCCTCAATGGAGTCACTAGAAAACCTTATATGAAGTTCGTCGAAGTTTAAAATGGAACTTCCCTCAATTGAGGTATGAGGTAAGCTATGAGTAAAGGATTTGGGATTAAAGCTTTCCAAAGTGTCATTAGGGATCAAAAGAGGATTCAAAATCCTCCCTAGAAATGGTTCCAAAATGTTATCACACAATCTATAGATTGGGAAAATCCCAACCCAAAACACGGAAGTATAACAACTATGGGAGTACCTACCCCCTGTCACCTCAGATAGACACTCCCCTCACTTTGGTGATGATGAAATCACCACAAGGGGGAAGTCCTAGAGGGGGATTGAGTTGGAAAGTGTGAGAATTATAGATGGAAACCCATATAGGTCAATATTGGAGAATCAGTAAGGCTTGAAAATGAGTCTTGTAGATGAATAATGGTTTCCATGTACTATGCACCTCCAAAACAGTTTTAAACCTGCCCAGAACAAGAAAAATAATAGAGATACAAGGATTAAACCAAAGGGAATGAAACAAGAACCGTTTCTGTCCCAAATTTCAGCAATATGGAAATATATATATATCAGAAACAAATGATACCAATAGCTACAAATTCAACCATCTAAAATCTAGTACAAGATATAAAAAATGAAGCTAGTAATAACTAGTCAAACTTCCAATGGTTAGAGAAAGACTTTGGTGGATTTAAGGGTTTTTCATTAGGTATTATGAACAATTTATTATGACATCCAAGTGGATGTAGAAAACAATTTCTACATAATAAATATATGACCACATAAATTGACAAGTAACCATTGAAATGATGGTCAGTAACTAGTAGAAGAATAACCAAGGCTTACAAGTGAATTTCAGTGGTAGATTAAAGAGCAATAGATGATGAAAAAGTGATTTTTCAGCAGCCCTAATAGATTTAGAATTAATTTGTAACATAAAAAAGAATTACTTGGATAAATTAGGTTTCTTAGGGCACAAAGAAGCATGAAGCATGAAGAAATTATTCCAACTTCAACAATTGCAATACCTCAAAAAATCATGTTTACCAATGCAACGATTTTATATCTCCAATGCAATTAGACTAGTGCCTTATCAATTGGGTTAATGGAGTCTCTTTTGTAAGGGATAATTGTTTTACTTCTCTAGGGGTGTAAGTATTTTTACTCCCTAGAGAAAAAAAAACTAGCAAGGTAAATGTAGGAGGGTGTAAGCCTTTTTACTCCTCCTAGCAACATTTGCAAAAAATAGCTTTATTCAATGACAAAATGATATATCTTGGTGGAGGGTGTATGCCCTTATACTCCTCCAAGAGTTTAGACAAAATTTACCTTGAAACAAGAAGAAACAACAATCATATGCAAAAATTCCCTACCAGTTCCAAGAGGTAACATGGAAAGAACCATTATTTACCAAGAATATTCCACCAAATTGCAAAGGAAAAAAGTAACACGAGATAGTGCCTTAGTTCTTCCTCCAATAGAAAATTTGTAGCATCCACAAGACATTCAAGAGAGAGATAGAGGAAAATTCTCAAGTAGGGTGAAAATTTCATCCATCAAGTATGTAATTCTCAAGTGAATTGTTTGTCAAAATGACAATGGGGTGAACTCTTTTTATAGGAGGTCAACTAAGACCCATTTTTCCACAGTTAAAAATTTCAACACAAAATTAGGGATACCGACCTCATCCATTTGACCTTTACAACTTAAAATAAAAAATTCATAAAGTAAAATCCCCTTTTAGGGGTGACGTCATGCCCTAAAGGGTGACATAGTGCCTCTAGGAGAGACGTTGAGACTTTGATGAAGGAAATGGAGCCTATGAAGGCCAAAAATAATGCCACCAAATTATTTAGCATGTGCCATTTGTCTCTCTCTCTCCATCAAACCAAGCTACACCACCATGGAACATCAAAACCCCATCAAAATCCTATCCCATGCAATGTGTAGGGCATCAAGTGTGATATTTTAGGCCTCCAACGGCCAACACTTGGGTGCAAGAGATTGGAGTGTGATATCCTCATGGTCTCTAAGTGCCTCCATAGGAAAATTTCCCTCTCCCATGTATCCAAAGAGAAGGGGAACACCATCCAACCTATTGGCTTCATGCCCCAAATGAAGATCCAAGTGACCTTGTTCCTTCATGCAAAGACTTCCACCTATCAAGGCCATACAAAGAAAAACATATTTGCCCTCAAAGGGTCCACAAGTCACAATATCATGCCAAGTAAGCCATATCCAACAAAATAGCCACCTGGACATGTGCATCAAATCCCCATTTTCAAAATAAACAAATGCTCAAAGACCTTATAAAAATTTCCAAATTTAAGTATGGGAGGGTTTTCATGGTGACCTATTGGGTGAACCAATTCCTCGTGTAGGGGGTGTTTCCAAGGAGAATATTCTCTACTCCATGTAGTGATTATGAGGTGTACGGGGTTAGAATTCTAGGTATGGGGTTTCATGACATACAATGGATTGTATTGTCTCATTTATTGGTGCCTTTGTTGAGGGATAGCTACATCATTTTCCTCTTTGTGTTTTTAAAGCATATTTTTTCCAATCCCTTTATTTTTATTTTTCACATGATCCCAAGTTGAATACAATAAGGAGCTCTAAAAAGGAATTGCAAAAACCACATATGCTCTACCCTGGTTTGCATGCATTTCCAAGTTGAAGTCAATAAGGGGCACTAAAAAGGAAATGCATAGCCCACAAATGCTCTACATTGGAAAGCGTGACTAATCAATTAGTTAGTTATTTGATGGGTCCCTTAATTTATTTTGAAGAGGCGTTTCATTTGTCTTGGGACCCCAGTGTGAGAATTTATTGCACGATGTTTTTTCTAGGGAACCCCTGAGCCTAGTGATCCCTTCTTCCCATGAAATGAATTACATTCCCTTCTTGGGTCAATAAGCCTGAAAACCTAAAAGATGAG
>JASDQU011175919.1:15234-26788 GCA_032191745.1 Picea mariana
TGTGCTCCATGTATGCAACCTAAGGGCCTCACCACATATTCTCCTTAGTTATTCCTAGGAATGGGGGATAACAATTTCAATTCTTGTGGGAGCAAGGCTAAATACTGAACAATGTCCAAAGACATAGGAAGAAATAGAGGATATTTCACTTGTCCCCTATGCAAGTGTTTTTGGTAGTCTAATGTATGCGATGGTATGCACTCGACCAAAAATTTCCCATGTAGTGGGAGTGTTGAGAAGATACATGTTGACACCTGGAAAGGAGCATTGGACAGTTCCCAAAAGAGTATTCAATTATTTTTGTGGCACAAAAGATTATGTTATATGTTACCAAGGAAAACCTGGAGGTGACAATGAAGTAAATGTGCATGGCTTTGTCGATGTTGACTGGGCTGGATATCTGGATCGAAGAAGGTCGACCAATGTATATGTGTTCAAGATGTTTGGTGGATAATTCAGTGGGATGAGTCAACGAGAGACAGTCGTAGCTCTGTCAAGAAAAAAATGTTGAATACATGACAACCACTCATGGAAGCAAATAAATTAGACACGTTGGAAAACATAGAAAACTCTTTGACCAAGTTTGTGAGTGTTGTAAAGTTCTCTTGGTGCAGATAGGCAATGGAAATTACCGCAATGGGTCTATGAACAAAAGTTTAGGAATCTACAAGTTTCAATAAAGAAGACAAAAAGTGGGAAAATGTAGGGTTGTTATAATCTTTGCAGTGAAATTTGAAGGTCGAGGTGGATTGATCGGGAAAATTTGAAGTTGAAGTAATTGAAAGAAATTCAAAGAGTTCAACCGACAAGAGGTCAACATGAGGTCATGTGGAAACTGACTGAAGATTGAATGAAGGTCGACTGGTAATCCGACTTGGTAGTCAACTGTAACAGATTCTCAAGATTTGTGGGATTTGTAGCCAATGATCTGTGTGGATCTGTAACCATTTTTGGGTGCCTTTCTTTAGGTTTTTGCTTACTGTAAAGCATATAAATAAGGCATGTTGTAATGTTGTAAAATCTAATCTTTAGATAATCTTTAGTTACTATTTGGATCAATTGTTTTATAGGTTGTTGGTCATGTAGATATAAGCCGAATTGACTACATAGTTGTCCTTGTGTAAAGAAAGAAGCTATGATGTCAATTGTTCTTAAGTGTGAACCAAGGTTAGGCATTTAACCTTTTATTTTGAATGAATAAGACAACAAGAGAACAAGATGCTCAAGGAATGTTGGTTTTCTCGTTTGGGTTTCCAGGGTAAAATCTCTATGTATTGTGTATTTGCTTTGTCAATTATTTTATAGCTTAAATCTTTCTTCCTCTCTTATGTTAGGTTTAGCATGGAAGTGTTATGTTTCCTAACAATAAATGAAAAGGTTGGAAATTGAAAAGAATACATAAGCAACAGGATATTTGACAACAAGTTGAATCTAGCAGTAGTTTCAAAAGCGTAAGTAGGAAAATGCGATGCAATTACAACTTGACACAACAGATTTGGGAGCCCCATGAGGTATTATCCAGAATAATAATGATAAAAATTTATAAGGCTTCGACACAAAGTCATGGTAGGAATAAATAGGGTGTTGGAATTATTATCATTGATGTCAAGGGATTAATGATGTCATTAATGTCATATAACGACATTACAATACACACAACATTTTCAAGATTGAATTATATATATATATTAAAAATGGGGTACATGTAGTAAAAAGTGAAATTGTGGTTTCAAACCCATGGGTTTGAGGTATTTGTCCATGGTTTGGGGTATTTTCCCATGGTATTTGGGGTATTTTTTCATGGTATTGGAAATAAATTATTTAATTAAGGGACATGTCCCTTAATGAAGAGTTATGAAAAAAGTATAAAAAAGAGAATTTATTGAGAGAATGTGTGTGTGTGAAAAATGGATTAGCAATTGCAAAATCTATTTCTAGTCATCTTGGCATTTTCATGATAGATTTTTTATAGGATGTTTCTGAACCTACAATTTGGAAGAGATGGAGGAGATATCTTGGTGTACATGTGGTAAAATTTGTAGATGTTGGTTCACTATACGTTCATAGATATTCTCTGTGGAAGTTACGGTTCCTGAATGCTCCTGAGATCAGTTTCAAACATGTCATCTTGATACTTTTTCTATAACTTAGCTTCCTGGATGTTTTAGACCATGCAATTTTTCATAGATAGAGGAGATATCTTGGTATACATGTGGTAAAAATATCATATGTTGGTTATCTATACTTTCATAGATATGCTCTGTGGACGTTAGGGTTCCTGAATGCTCCTAAAATCAGTTTCAAAAAGGTCAGTTTGACACTTTTTCTATAAATTATTTTCTAGGATGTTTAAGACCTTGATATTATGCAGAGATAGAGGATACATATTGTTTTATATATGGTAAAAATATCAGATTTTTTTTCGTTATACTTTTGGAGATATGCTCTGTGGAATTTAGGGTTCCTAAAATCAATTTTAGACAGGGCAGCTTGGTACTTTCACTATAACTTATTTTCTAGGATGATTCAAACCTTGATATTTTGCAGATATAGAGGAGAGATCTTGGTGTAAATTTGGTAAAAATTTCAAATGATGGTTCTCTATACTATCATATATATTCTCTTTAGAAGCTAGGGTTCCGTAATGCTCCTGAAATTAGTTTCAAATAGGACAACTTGGCACTGTTGCTATAACTTATTTTCTAGGATGTTTCAAACCTTGATATTTTATAGAGACAGAGGATACATACAAAAGTACCTCGTGTAAAAATATCAAAATAAAATTTGAAAAATTGGATATGTGGCATGTTTTACAATTACATTCTTGGGAAATGTCCCAAGACATCAAGCTTTGGGAAAGTTTCCATTTGGAAATTCAAATTTTGGTCAACCTGGTTAAGGTAGAAGTAGTGAGAAAACCTGGTGAAAGAAAAAGCAATGAGTATACATTGTAAAGGAAAAAATAGCGAGCAAACTTGGTGAAGGTAGAAATAACAAGAAAACTCAATGAAGGTTGGTGGAACTCAGATATTGGTGTCTCTTGCTAAGTTGGTTCTTAGTGGTGGGGATTGGTGTCTCCAGTAGATTGATGTCTACGAAGATCTGTAATAGATTGGTTTCTCTTTATAAGTTGGTGCTTGGCGGTGGGTATCGGTGTCTCTATTAGATTGGTGTTTATGAATATCTAAAAGAGATTGGTGTCTCTTGCTAAGTTGGTGCTTAGTGGTGGGGATTGGTGTCTACGAAGATCTGTAAGAGTAGGTTAGTTCCTACCAATATTTCTACAAGTGGGTATTAGTGTCTCCAATAGGTTGGTGCCTACAAATATTTGTAATAGTAGGTTGGTGCCTACAAAGAATTATAAAAAGAAGTTTTTTGGTTTTCTATCGAAAGGGTTTCCACGTAAATCTTGTGTTCCATGATATTATTTTTTTCTTATGGTTGATGAATGTTTGAAAAGGTAAAAAATTATCTTATACAGATTCACTCGCTCCCTCTCTGTATACGTTTCTACTCAAAAATTGGTATCAGAGTAGGTTCCTTCGAAAATAGTCTAACCATTGGAAGTTAGATCTCGGGAGCACACATGGTCGATCAAGAAGGTTTCTCCACAAACAGGGCTTTGTTGTTTGATGGAACAAACTATGCCTTATGGAGCATAAGAATGCAAACACATATAATGGCCCTTGGGTTTGATATTTTGCAAGCAATCATGAATGGTTATATAGCCCCAACAAATCCACCAATAGATATGGTCGAGAAGAAGCCTAGTGAACATAATGCAAAAGCTATGAATGCCATGTTGTGTAGTCTATCAGAATATGATTTTTTCAAGGTGATGCATTGTGGATCAACAAAATAAATTTGGGACAAGCTTCAAAATATCTATGAAGGCGATGACAAGGTTAAAAAGGAAAAGCTCCAAACTCATAAAGACAGTTCGAGATATTGAAAATGAAAGATGAAGAAAACGTTGCAACTTATATCCTCTGTGTAGATGAAATTGTCAACACCATCAGATGACTTGGTGAAAAGTTTGAAGAACCGATGATTGTACAAAACGTGTTAAGTTCACTCCCCTTAAGATTTGATGCCAAAGTTTTCACTGAAGAAATAAAGGATCGTTATTCATTAACAATGGATGAATTGCATGGAATCTTCATGATGTGTGAAATGAGGAAAGAGAAAGAAAATCCATCAAAGAGAGAAACAATGTTTAAATCCTGAAAGAAGACAAAAAATAGAGAGCACAAATCAAGTGATAGCTTGAATAATTAATCGGATGAAAAAGAAGCACACTTTGTGAGAAAACTCAAAAAGGGATATGAAAAATTCAAAGGTAAGCTTTCCTTTAAATTCTTTAATTGTGTAAAAGGAGGATATTTTTTTGAGAAGCGTCCATATTAAAAAGTTTGAAGTAGCGATGATGAAAAATACCATAAATGAAAGAAAGGGAGAAAACATCATCACCAGAAAAAAGGTTAGTGACTCGTCTAAAGAAAACAGTGAAAGCAGTTCCTATAGTGATGGAGAAGAAACTCTCCTTATGGAAATCAAAACAAAGATTGATCAAGACAAAGGGAAAAAAATGATGGTTTCAGTAGAAGAGGAAAATATTGAAACAGAAGGGGAAGTTAATATTGAAGAAGAACTCATGTGATCCTTAAGTGAAATAAAGAAGCTGAGGAAAAATAATTTGAAACAAAAGAAGCAGTTGCAAAAATATGAAGAAGAGGATTGTGATTCAAAAGCTAAAATGTCAGAAATCCTTGAAGAAATATACAATACTATCATGAACCTAAAGGTTCAATTAGAAGAATCAAGAAGGATGAAAGAAGTGATGAGAATCTAGGAAAATAAAAAGGAAGACAATTGTGAAGAGCTAGAATCTGAACTTGTTTCCTTAAGAAATGAACTGGAGAAAATAACTATTAAGTTGAATAGAAGCTTGAAGTTTGAAAAGAGTATTGAAATGCCAGAAGATATCATAAATTTTCAAAGGTCTCCATTCATAAAGAATGTTCTTGGGTATGATGTTGTTATTTCCTCCCTACCTACACGTGGCCTTCCTACAACTAGGGAAGTTTTATTTGTAGCGGGTGGAGTTAAAACTGGTTTTTTATAAGAGCAACCTATTGTTGATTGTGCCAAATATATTGATGAGTTATATGCTCCTCACATGGAATAATTTGATCATACATATGACATTGTTTTCGATATGTCGGGTTGTTATATTCCTGTAAGTGAACTTGAACCTGAGCCTACTTCCTCTGATCAACAATTGCAAAAATATATGCCCTATCATTATGCTCACCATAAAAATCGAAGGAATGGCAATCATGCTTTCATATCTTTGCAGAAGAGATGTGAAAGACATAATTGTGGACCAATGTTGACTACTAAGATAGATTGTGCTTGGATTGATGGATGGTTGTGGAATAATTTGAATAGATGTTTGAGTACTTCATATAGTTGTGTATCATCAATTGTACAGTCGTGAAACATTCCTCTTACTTACTAGTGATTTCCTTGGAAGTGGTCAATCGAGGATCAACCCGACATGATAGATGACTGGAATTGAAACTGAGTATTTAAGGAGAAGGAAAAGTTCAGAGGGAGCATCCCTTTTCCATTGATGTCAAATGGGGAGATTTGCAGATAGGGGGAGAATTATCTCTATTCCTGGGAGATTTTCAGACAGGGTGATACTTCTTTCTATGCATGGTGGACTATGTGTTTTATTGCAAGATTGCAATCAATGACAAAGGGGGAGATGATTTGAATTATTGTCATTGACATCAAAATATTAATGATGCCATTAATGTCATATTATGACACACCAATACACACAACATTTCCAAGATTGATATATATATATATATATATATATATATATATGCATGTGAAAAAGTAAAAAGTGAAATGGTGGATTCAAATCCATGGGTTTGGGGTATTTGTCCATGGTTTGCGATATTTCCCCATGGTATTGGGAATTAATCATTTAATTAAGATACATGTCCCTTCATGAAGGGTTATGAAAAAGTATAAAAGGAGAAAGCATTGAGAGAAAGTGTGTGTGAAAAATGGATTAGCAAAGATTGAATTGAGAAATTAGTTTCAAGTTGTCGTAGAATTTTGGTGATAACTTTTTTCTAGAATGTTTCCTACCCTATAATTTAGAAGATATGGAGGAGAGTATTTTTGTACATGTGTTAAAATTTTCAAATGATGGTTCCCTATACTTTAATAGATATGGATTGTGGAAGTTAGGGTTCTTGAATGCTCCTGAAATCAATTTCTAACAAGTCATCATGGCACTTTTTCTATAACTTATTTTTATGGGATATTTGAGACATTGATATTTTTTTGAGATAGGGGAGAGATATTGGTGTACATGTGTTAAAAATATTTAATTATTTTTTTCTATAATTTCATACATATGCTTGGTGTAAGTTAGGGTTCTTGAATGCTCCTGAAATTAGTTTCAAATAGGTTAGTTTGACATTTTTGCTATAACTTATTTTCCATCATGTTTCAAACCTTGATATTTTACAGTGACAAAGAATATATGTTGGTACACATGTGGTAAAAATATCAGCATATTCTTATCTATACTTTCATAGATATTCTCTGTGGAAGTAAGGGTTCCTGAATGCTCCTGAAATCAGTTTCAAACATGTTAGTTTGACACTTTCGCTATAAATTATTTTTTGGAATGTTTTAGACCTTGAGATTTTGCAGAGATAGAGGAGATATCTTGGTGTACATTTGGTAAAAATATCAGATTTTTTTTCTCTATAATTTCATATATATTCTCTATGGAATTTAGGGTTCTTGAATGCTCCTGAAATCAATTTCAAATAGGTCAGCTTGGCACTTTTGTTATAACTTATTTTTTGGGATGTTTCAGACCTTGAGATTTTGTAGATATAGAGGATACATATATAATAACCTTGGATAAATTGGATATGTGGAATGTTGTACAAGTTCGTTCTTGGGAAGAATCCAAAAATAGAAATCTTTGAGAGAGTTGTCATTTGGAAATTCAAATTTTGGTTAGACCTGGTAAACGCAGAGGTAGTGAAGGAAAAAGTAGTGAGTAGACTTGGTAAAGGCATAAGTAGTGAGCAGACCCGGTGAAGGTAGAAATAGCAAGAAGACTCGGTGAAGGTTGACACAAATTAGATATTGGTGTCTCTTGCTAAGTTGGTGCTTAGTGGTGGGGATTCATGTCTCAGTAGATTGGTGTCAATGAAGATCTGTAAGATAATTATGTCTCTTGCTAATTTGGTGCTCATCGGTGGGGATTGGTTTCTACGAAGATCTAAAAGATATTGGTGTTTATTACTGAGTTGGTTCTTAGTGGTGGGGATTGGTGTCTACGAAGATTTGTAAGAGTAGGTTGATGCCTACCAATATTTGTACTAGTGGGTATTGGTGTCTCCAGTAGGTTGGTGCCTACAAAGAATTATAAAAAAATGTTTCATGGTTTTCTCTCGAAAGAATTTCCACATAAATCTCGTGTTCTATGATGTGATTGTTTTTGTTTTCTTATGGTTGATGAATGTTTGAAAAAGTAAAAAATGGTCTTATACTGAATCACTCCCCCTTCCAATATAAGTGTGTGCTCAACAATTGGTATCAGAGTAGGTTCCTTTGGAAACATTCCAACCATTGGAAGATAGATCGCAGGAGCACACAAGGTCAGTCAAGAATGTTTCCCCACAAACAGGGCTCTGTTGTTTGATGGAACAAACTATGCCTTCTTAAGAATAATTATGTGAAAATATCTAATGGCCCTTGGGTTTGATATTTGGAAATCAATCCTGACTAGTTATACAACCCCAACAACACCACCAACATATATGGCTAGGAAGAAGCCTAGTGGACATAATGAAAAATCTATGAATGGCATCTTGTGTGATCTATCAAAATTCGAGTTTGTCAAGGTGATGCATTGTGGATCGATAAAAGAAATTTGGGAAAATATTCAAAATATATATGAAGGAGATGAAAATTTTAAGAAGGAAAATGTCCAAACTCATAGAAGACAGTTCGAGACTCTGAAAAATGAAAGGTGAAGAAAATGTTGCATCCTATATCCTCCACGTGGATGAAATTGTTAAATCCATCAGAGGACTTGGTGAAAAGGTTGAAAAACCTATGATTGTACAAAAGGTGTTAAGTTTACTCCCCTTAACATTTGATGCCAATTTTTTCGCCATTTAATAAATAAAGTATCTTGATTAATTAACAATGGATGAATTGCATGAGATCCTCACACCATATGAAATGAGGAAAGAGAAAGAAAAACCATCAAAGAAAGAAGAAATGTTCAAATCCTCAAAGAATACAAAGAACGAAGAGCACAAATGAAGTGATAGTGTCAACAATGAATCAGATGAAGAAGAAGCACATTTTATGAGAAAACTCAAAAAGGGATCTAAAAACTACAAAGGAAAGTTTCTCTTTAAATGCTTTAATTGTGGAAAAGTAGGACATTTTTTTGATAAGTGTCCATATGCAAAAGATGAAATTAGTGATGATGAAGAAGACTATAACTGAAAAAAAGGGAGAAACCTCATCACCAAAAAAAGGGTAAGCATGAAAATATGAAGAACTATTATAAGTAGAAGAAGAATATCTACTCAAAAGGGGTTAGTGACTTGTTTGAAAAAAGCAATGAGATCAATTCCTATAGTGATAGAGAAGAAACTCTCCTTATGACAATCGAAAAAAGATTGATGAAAACAAAGGGAAAGAAACAAAGGTTTCAGAAGAAGAGGAAAATTTTGAAACATAAGGGAAAGTGGATCTTGAAGAAGAACTCATGTGTGCCTTAAGCGAAATAAAGAAGCTTAGGAAAAATAATTTGAATCAAAAGGAGTAGTTGCAAAAATATTAAGAAGAGAATCGTGATTCAAAAGCCAAAATGTTAGAAATCCTTAAAGAAACATAAAATACTATCATGAACCTAAAGGTTCATTTAGAATAAACAAGAAGGATGGAAGAAGTGGTGAGAATCAAGCTAAAGAAAAAGGAAGAAAACCACGAAGAGATAGAATCTTAAAGTGTTTCCTTAATAAAGGAAGTAGAGAAACCAACTATTAAGTTGAATAGAAGCTTGAAGTTTGAAAAGAGTACTGAAATATTATATGTTATCATAAATTGTCAAAGGTCTCCATTCATTAAGAATGGTTTCAGATATGATGTTGTTGTTTCCTCCCTACATACACCTGGCCTTGGTACAAACATGGAAGTTTTATTTGTTGCGGGTGGAGTTCAAACTGGTTTTCTATAAGAGAAACCTACTACGATTGATTGTGTCGAACAGACTGATAAGTTGTTTGTTGTGAACATGGTAGACTTTCAACATATAGATGACATTGCTGCCAATATGTTAGGTTTTTCTACTCTTTTTAGTGAACCTTACCCTGATCCTACTTCATACGATCATACAACACAAACATTTATGCCCTATCATTATCCTTACCATAAAAATCGAAGGAATGGAAATCATGCTTTCAAATCTTTGTAGAAGAGATGTGAAAGACATAATTGTGGACCAATGTCAACTACCAGGATAGATTGTGGTTGGATTTATGTGTTGGACACACCTACCACACTTAGAGGGGGGGGGGGGTGTTAATGAGTGTGGGGATCCTTTTCACAAAACTTCCCTCTTACACAAAAACTCCTTCATTAACATTCAACATTTTCTCATTACTTATTGTTTTCATTTGTAATTAGTTATATGTGAATACATATCATCAAGAAATCATCTCCACAAGGAACACAAAGAACATAAGATGTATGTACAATTTTTCTTTTTATTATGGACTTCAATCCGGGGGTTTTTCAACAACAATTGAATAGAGTACAACTCTACAAGAGAACCAGATCTATATGCAAGACTCAACTTACATTTTCAGCACCAACTGAGATGAGGCAACAATCCTCAACAGATATCAATCTGTCAACATAAACAAGTGCATCAACCATGAACCAACTTGTGCCAAACAACCTATACCATAAACAACTGCATCCAACCATGTACCAAGTATATACCAGTCATGTGTCAACTACTCATCAACAATGACTCATCAATATGTACCAACATCATCAACTATACACCTCATGTATGTGCCAACTCATCAACTGCTTGTCTCAACCATGACTAGTTTTGGATTAGTCAACAACCCCAACTTGAAATAATCATAACTTTGTACCTATAGCGAATAAAGATTTGAAACTGATACAAAACATTATTTAGTGTGTTTTATACAATTCCTCCAGGTGGAACTACTTGGAACCTCTCATAAAAGGAGTTATAGCAAAAATGACATACCTTGTTGAATTATGTCTTATTCTAGCGAGCGACCTTGTAGAGCGTTCCCATAAAAAAATATTAATTGAATTAATATGAAACTATTACACAACATACTACAGACTTTACCCTAACCAACGCATTTTGTCTCACAGAATTTGGATCTGTTATGAAGAAGTTATGACGTTTTTACTCGAAACACCTGTTTTTGACTAGTTTCAGGACTAGCCACAAACCCTATTTACCACAAAGTGTAACTCCCAAAATAAAATGACCCATAAGCTGAATTTTTTACCACAGATACTTGGGTATGTTTTCTCAATGGCATATAAATTTCACAGTCTGAATCATTATAGAAAAAACGTTATAGCTAAAATGGTGAGATGACCTATAAATAACATACCTTAGAAAGCATCATCAAAAGAATTTATCCTCCCTTCAATTTTGACCCTCTTTTCTTCACCTTCCTTCTGAAATTCAGCTTATATATACTTGGTTACCTCAGTCACATGTATATATTAAATATGATCAAGTGTTCCACACCAAAAATGCTCAAGAATCTCTCACAAGAAGCTCTCCATCAATACTCCAAAATATATTCTCACAAGAAGCTCTCCATTGATCCACAAAAAGGATGATCTACAAGAGACCATTGCTATCTTATTTATACTTTCATCATCTAGGTCACTTAACCCATTTTTTGGTCACTTAGCCCATTTCTAGGTCACTTAACCTATTTTCCTTATTTTATGGTTAACCACTTTCCATAAATAGAAAGTTCTCCAATACTTTATCATTTAAATATTCCTTCTTGATTTTGTCACCTTACTTTATCATTTCTTGATTTTGTCACTTCTCTTGATTATTTAAATAATCCACCTTGACTTTGTCACCTTACTTTATCATTAAAATAATGATTTCTTCTTTTAGGTCACTTAACCCATTTCTAGGTCACTTAACCTATTTTCCTTATTTTTAGGGTTAACCACTTTCCATAAATAAAAATTTCTCCAATATTTTATCATTTAAATATTCCTTCTTGATTTTATCATCTTACTTTATCATTTCTTGATTTTGTCACTTCTCTTTATTATTTAAATAATCCACCTTGACTTTATCACTTTACTTTATCATTTAAATAATGATTTCTTCTTTTAGGTCACTTTGACTTCTTTGACCTTGGGGGCTTCAAGCCTTCATGTGGGGGTCCTTCATCTTCATAAGGCC